>JAODGB020025216.1:0-17163 GCA_027574905.2 Earota dentata | reverse complement strand
CGTATCATCTAAATAAATAAATTGCAAAACCAAAATCATTAGTAATCCGTGAATGAAACATTTCTATTTCTAAGTTGATGTGCAAGTTTAAGTGAAGAATCGCGTCCTGCCTGTTGCATTTCTCTATATCCTACACGTGTTCAGCTAGCTTGAAATAAATTATCATGACCATGACCGCGGACAAAAATGCCGTTAAAAATAGACGCGACGCGCCGCGCTGCGCTGCGCGTTACGCCACATATAAATATGGATGCTGGTGCTTGGCGACGCGTCGCAGCGAATCGCCCTGGAAAGTCCTGACAATGAAAGCAAAACTAGTTTGCCTTTTAAACTCATCGCAAGCCTCGCACTTTATAGATTCGCGCGGCTTTGACTTTGAGAGGCGAGTGCAGCGCGTGACGGCGGCGTAGACGTAGGTCGTAGATGTATGTAGAGAAAGTTAGGAGCGCTGACGCGCTGCGGGTAGCGTGCGTTTTTCACATGCAGCAGCAGATGAAAGGAAATGCGCGAAATGCAAAAATGCATTTTGACGGTTAAAGATATTGCGGCATTGAACACACGGCGTGCATGTGCATTGTGCATATTGCATATGCGCCGCAGACACATGTGCATATTATGTGCATGCTGCATACGCACCGGCGCGGCGACAAGAAGGTGCGTGCGCCGCGCTGGCTTGCCGGCGCGGCGCAATGTGTGCATTTGCATTGTGGCTGCCCTGCAGTCGTGGTACGCACTTGCAGACATGCACCGCGACCGCACAATCGCCCTTTTTGACTGTGTAGGTAGGCAGGACTCTGCGCCGCACAGCACACATATGCGACGCATGTTGTGCGCGGCGCCGCGCGCGCAAATATTGCGGGGCAATGAACGGAACGGCGCGGCGGCATGCAACAAGCGCGCCCGAACAAAAGCTGCATGTGCATTGCATGTGCATTGGCGGGGCGTAATTATACAATGCCGTTGATATTTTTAACTTGTAGGCTGCCGCCGCGCCGGTCCCCGCGACGTTTGCAACATGCGTTGAAATGTGTCGCGCATTTTTTTGCGTTTGCGCCGACTGGTTTCGGCTGGTTTGGCTGAAATATTGGCGAACGCGCTCCGAGAAGAATGAGATCTAGCCCTTTTCGCGCTAAAGCGCAGCCGTTATTTCAGCCGCATGTGCGTGCATGTCGCGCGCACTTATTTAGGGAGCGCGTGGAAAACTGGAAGCGAGTTTTGCTCCTTTCTTTTTTGCCGGCCGCTCTGCCCTCTTTGTGCCTGCACCTCTCCTCCCGTCTTTGGCACCGGCACCGGCTCCGAGTCGCGCTCGCGGCTGTCGTCCTCTCTGCCTTGGTGCAGCAAGTGCGCGCTGCGCTCGCGATGGCCATGTGAGCTAAATTTGCTGCGCGAAATCGGCACGCCGCGCGAACGAGTTGTGCGTGCCTTGAAAAAGGGGGGATCTTGTTTCACCCGAATACACACATGGGGTGATTTTTGCACACGCACAAGTTGCACAAAACCGCGCGCGAAAAGCAGATGTTGGCCGGACTAGTATTCGCTAGGAGCGCGCGGAAAAGCCGTGTGAAATGTCCAAACGCAAATCATTCGCAATAAACGAACACAAATCCAAATAACATAACCTATAATAGTCTTGCTATCAATAACGACACAAAAGAAGAAGCTTGGTCGTAAGAAAAGGGTGGAAATGCCCTCGAAATTAAATCTCTATCATTTTTCATCTTTCATCTCGTTTCGTACAGTTTTACTATGTGCTTATGTGCATGCTTCGCGATTGAATCGTCGACACAGCCACACAGATTAATCGCCGAGATAAATATTTGTTGAAAGAGACGCGACTTGCTGATGAATCCCTGTCTTCTTTAGTTTTTTTTTTCTTCCTCGCCCTCCTCCTCGCGATGTCTGCCGCTGCGTATCGTGTGACTGTTCGTTTGGCGACGCTGCAAACGCGAAATGTCCGCCGCGAAGCTCCTCACCCCGACGCGCAAACCGGTCGCTCGTCGGGATTGTTCTTTTATTCCTCGCCTTTGCTTTTTCAATTTCCAGCTCTTTCACAGCCGCCTCCGCCCCTTTTTGGGCAGCGCGCGGACGCTCGCATCATCTCTCTGCATCTTGGGGAGTGCGAGGCAGCGGCAGCATCTCCCAACGAACGAACGGATTCAATTCAACGAGCGAACCTGTTTGCGCTCTTTCGGCGGGAACCAAATGACCGAGGAGCGAAGGAGCGAAAGGATCCACGCGGCTGATGCAACGCGCGCGTGAAATATTCGCGAATATTTCGACCCGCCGCGCGCCGCGCCGCACCGCTCTTGGCATCATGTTTCGCGTTTGCTAGTTTCGGCCACTTCCACACTCGACAATACAGTCTCCAATAGATATCTGAAAGCTCGCCTTTTTTGTTGCCGTATCCTTTGTTGTTCGGGATGCGCGGCGCGCTTTTTTTGGCGGCGTGCAGCCGCGGGCGCGAACTTGTCGCAACCTTGAGCAATTATTGTTGTTTGTCCAGTTTTGGGGTTCGGCGGCGAAAACGGTAGCCGATAGGTTTCGCTGGCGTGTGATCCGAAGAAGCTGTCCCGCTGACCAAGGACTTTCATGCCGTCCTCGCAGTGCAAAACCAAAAACCAACCAAACGCAATCAATATTAGTGTAGAATTGAGGAAATGGCATTGTTTGATAGAAAGGGAATTCAGGGAATGGTTAATGCTTAGGGCAAACGATATGCTTTGCTGTCAGTGCTGAGCAGCAGGACATTTACGCGCATAATGATGTCTGCAAGTGCGGAAATGAGTTAAATGGCGAGCGAGGTAGTGGAACAATGAGTCGTTCGCGTCTTGGATCCGAGGCAGCGGAGGCAAGAACAAACAAAATCGGTTTTGTCGCGCGGCGCGCAGATGCTTTTTCGCATCCGCGAGACGGACGAGATCGCGGAAAGGAACTGGCGAAGCTGCCGAAGGAAATGTCGATGCCTCGTTTAGCGGGCAGAAGCAGAGAGGCCAGAGAGGAAACGATGCAGACACTCTTGAAAGTCTTGAAGCTCTTAGCCTTTTGTTTAGGTACTTGCTAAAAAAGTTCTCCGGGTCAGTTTCATGTTTCTTGCGTTCTAGATTTCCAAGCCTAGATCTAAACTCCTGTGTATTGCCTGCACATTTAATAAGAAAAGTATTACTAGAGGCTAGAGGGCGACTAGACAACCTAAGAAACATCTTAGGTGTAAACTTTTACCATGATCGCTGGCTTACTTTAGTTAGCATCCACGTTCGCATCGCTCCCTCTGCGTCTGCTACCCGCCGAGGAGTTTAAATGCCTCTCTGTACGAATGCAGGAGAATGCGTGGAGAAGAAAACGCAATAAAAAGCACAAGAGGAGTCGGTTATAAAAAGTGCTCGTAGACTGGTTTCGCACACCGCTCGGTCTTGCATACACACTCGGCGCACAATGCCGCGAGCCGCGAGTGCAATGCGAAAAAGTGCGCGCGAGTGCAAGCGAGAGCGCGCCCGCCGCGGCGCATGCGCCAGCCCGCGCTGGGGGTCGGGCTGCGGCGGGCCCGGCCGAACGAATCGTGAATGCAAGCCGCGACGCGACGGCCAGACGGGGCTTGCAAAACTGCCGATTGCTGCAGAGTGCACATTGCATTGCAGCCGCGGGAGTCGGTACTACACCAAAAACGTAACTCTAAATTTTCGCTTACATGACTACCATCAATTCGCTCCGATTTTTGCCCATTTTGATTTCGAACAACGCCGGCAACTGAACTGAATTCATGTAACTGAACAAGGCTTTACTACACATGTTCAAATCGTCGAAAAGAAGAAGACACCGCCGAAAACCAGCAAAAAGTGAACCAGTGAAATTGTTTTAAAATCGCAGTGAAACAACGCACGCACATTGGACGGACTAAGCATCATCAATCTCACAACAATAAAAGTAAAATCAATTCGTACATCGACGCAACGCGCAACACCACACAACAACCGAGAAAGGATTTAAATTACAACATCAATTTACAAAACCGCTTAATCAACAAAGAAATCGCATTTAAATCAATTAAGTTTGTGTTTTTAAGTTTATTAATTATATAATATTGCAATTATTAATCGTTTGTTGATGATAGAAAAGTATATTTTATATTAAAACGAAACGAAAATGTTTGTTGTGTTTGTTAAAGTGCATTAAGTGTTTCAAAGGAAATTATTACTGATTTGGTACGTACGATATTACACACTGTTGCATGTATGTAGTTAGTGAATGTGGTATGATCGATAGGCGGGCGGTTTGTCTAGCAGTCTAGCTGTTATGTTTCAAATTTCAAATTTGCCGCGCGAACGAATGGCAATTGCATACCAATTTGCATGCATGCAGTTGCGCCGGCAACTGTCAGGATCGAGTCTCGCGCGTTCGGCGCAATATAATGGCATATTATCGATGACATGGCGCGCTGGGTACGGTCGTGGCTGTGCATCGCAACCGTATCGCATTAAAGGCTAATTAAAATCGGATGCAACTTGCGAAATAATCGCGAGCCGGCGAGCATGCATATTTACACGGCGCGCCGGTCGCTGTCGTCTCACTCGCACACACTTGGAACCCTTGCGCGTCGCTGCGTGAACCCCGGAGCCTCCTAGCGGTCACGTTGACGTTAGCGACGGCAGTTCGGTGCTGGCCGCCATTTTTAATGCTGAATTATACATCTCGCCGCTGCTTTGGAGCCCAGGTACGTTGCGAAAAGCGCCGAAATTGGCGGCACGCGCGCGTTGACATCGTGCGTGCCTTGTGCGGGGGTGTGGTGCGTGTGTCTGGCGGCGTGGATTGCCGCTCGCCTTGCCGGCGTTTCGATGCATTTCGCGCGGACGGCGCCGCGAAAATTGTGCCCGTGTGTGTGAGTGCCCGCCGTCGGTGCATTGCATTTGACCTGCACACTGCGAAACTGCATATCGGCGCGCCTGCCTTCACACCCGCGCCGTGCCGGTAGTGTCGTGTTACTACCGCTATGCCAATTTCGCACAACCGTGGGTACGATCGTCGTTTTTCGTTTGGTATTGTGTGCTACTGTGTCCGTCTGCGCTTCTAGCTGCGGCGAGCATTTTTGAGGTTCGATGTTGTTCTTTGTGCTGAAGCGCGCCCGGTTTTGCGATACGATGCAACTGGCGGGCGAGATCATGGCCGCGAGAATGTCTGCCTTTTCTTTTGCATTGCACATACCACTCCTTCCCACCTTGACCGCGCACGAACAGTCTGCACCATGTCTGGACAGACGCAACAATTCGGGCGGGAACCGAAATTTTTCGACGACTGCTTCTCTAACCTGTTTGTTTTTGTTGTCGTCCAAACTCGCGCACACAACCTACTCACACTTGAACTTCGCCTATCGGTGTGTCTATGCACCGCCATATACCGGCATATCAATGTTGTGTGTTTGTTTACGATCGAATGCTTGAATGCGTTTGGTGGCGAAATTTAATGCTCGTATGACTTGCACATTGCAGCTATGGCAGAAGGTAATGGTGAGCTATTACTGGAAGAATCAATGAAGATCGATTTGGAAGCAGAACGCACCGAAGATTATCAAAAGCTTTTGGAATATGGCCTCGACGAGAAGGTGGCGTCGAAGCTGGACGAGATCTACAAGACCGGCAAGTTGGCGCACGTTGATCTAGACGAGCGCGCGCTCGACGCGCTGAAGGAGTTCCCCGTCGACGGCGCGCTCAACGTGCTGGGCCAGTTCCTCGACTCCAATCTCGAGCATGTCTCCAACAAGTCCGCCTATCTCTGCGGCGTGATGAAGACGTACCGCCAGAAAAGCCGCGCTGGCTCCAGCCAGGGCAGCGCCACGCCGGCGCCCGCTCCCGTCAAGGGCCCCGATGAGGAAAAGATTAAATTAATTCTGGACAGGACTGGATACACGTTGGATGTAACGACAGGTATTGCATTTTGATAGTGCGCCGTGGGCGAGTTTATAATGGTTTTGTTGTCGTAGGTCAGCGAAAATATGGAGGTCCACCGCCGGGATGGGACGGCAGCACGCCCGGTGCGGGTTGCGAGGTGTTCTGCGGCAAGATCCCCAAGGACATGTACGAGGACGAGCTGATCCCGCTCTTCGAAGAGTGCGGCACCATTTGGGATCTGCGTCTGATGATGGATCCGATGACTGGCACGAATCGCGGCTACGCATTCGTCACGTTCACCACACGCGACGCTGCGCAAATAGCTGTGCAAAAGGTAAGTAGGTGGTGGGAACCCAGCAAATGGCTGTCGTATAGTTTTATTTATTAATTTTTGCCTTATGCGTGCGTGCGAATTTTGTATGCGCGTTTGTTTGCGAACGAATGTTGTTGCGTAGATTCTTATTCTGATAAACTCTGTATGACTGCGAGGGCGTTTGCTGCCCCAGAGCGTGGTAATCTTGACGTTGGACGTGGGCTGATTAGAAAGTGTTTTTGAAAAAGGTTCCCACAGTAGATAGAATATTTATCCATTCATATGTGAACTGAAAATTTAATATCGGACGTTTTCGCGAGCGGTGGCAAGCATCATAGACCGCTCGCGAGGCGTTCGGGCGGAATGGTGAGACTTTGGGATGACCGTCGCCGGTGGAATGATACGATAACCAGATTCTCACCATCTCCGGACCCCGTTGCACTCTAATTGGCATTCTCTATTATAGTGATGTGTGCCTACTGTAAGTTACAGCCGGCAAATTGAGAGTTGCCCTTTTGTTGCAGCGGCTCTTAACCACGGAGCATTATCTTTTCCCTTTAGCATGTCCCTGACGAGAGAGAGCCTCCCCATTGGTTCTGAGACTCGAAATTGTACTGCACGCGGTGCAGGACACTTGATATCGATACACATTGTGTCGCAATTGGCTCTTACGTTCCACCTACTGATGGTGTGTTTTTTTAGTTGTGGTGGTTTGAAAATTTTGTTTTGCAGGTCTCCTCTTTGCACCTTTGCAAGCAACCAGCACAAGGGGGCAAAATTATCTGCGTGGGTGGTGTGGTCACACTTTGGCGAGAACGTAGCGGAGCGAAATTTTTGTCAATGCGAGAGAGCTGATAACAGTTGTGTTGTTTTTGGGTGTTGTTTTATATTTTCCAAATTCGAATTTCCGTTGTTTTTTTACTTTTGGTGTACTATTGAAGTAGTGCAGAGGTGGTTGGGGTGTTGTGTGTTCCGGATGAGTTCCATGGCCCACGTGATTTGGTAATTTCTTGAACGTTTGGACGGGTATTACTCTAGCGAGCATGCGAATTCACACGTAGATTATTGTTGCGACAGCAAAATTACTGTTTGGACTTGATCGAGATGCGAGAGCTCACTTAACAAAATTGTTTCACGTCGTACCAAGTATTTTGAGAGACGTTAGCGATATTTTTGAATTTTTTCACCTTTTTTTACTGCGAAAATTTGTTGGCAAAATTGTGGCAATTCTTTCTTTTTCTTGACCCACAGCTCGATAATCACGAAATCAAACCCGGCAAGACACTGAAAATTAACGTTAGCGTTCCGAACCTTCGGCTATTCGTGGGCAACATACCAAAGTCTAAAGGCAAAGAGGAGATACTGGACGAGTTTGGTAAATTAACAGGTAAAGTGGCAAAAAAATACAAAGAACAAGCAAAAATGAAAAGAAATTCAGGCATCAGTAGTAAATAGTGGCGGCCGGCTGCCAGGCTCAGTCCTTTCGCGTGTGCTCACTCACGAATCCTGCGCCCTGTCCTCGCCCCTTGCCCGCCAAAAAACTTAATCCAAACACCACCACTTTCGAAAGGCAAGAAAATTGGCTACCCTTCCACTGTTCTTGCAGCTCAATGATTATGAGATACGGAAGGGCAAAAAGATTGGCGTTACCATATCTTATAACAATCACCGATTATTTGTCGGCTATATTCCAAAGAACCGGGATAGAGACGATCTCTTCGAAGAGTTTTCCAAACATGCACGTAAGTTGAGTACCAATGCGTACAGAAAACCACCACAAGTTCCCCCCTCTTGATTTCACAACTTGAAATTGAGTCCTTTGGAATAAATTTGACAAGCGCCTGAGCAATGGGTAGGGCAGGGCCGCTACGAGCATGGGAAGGGTAGCAAGGTCCAGTGCGAGTAGCGCTTTGTTTTCATTCTTGTTTCAAATTTTCTTCATCTTGATACTACACTTGTACACATACACGCACACATTCAACTCTTTTAAATTAAAATCCTTGTCAGCGACCAACACATTTCTTTCATTAATGCACTACGTACCTTCAACGCGAGTGTGCAGTGGACTTTGGTGCCTTCTCTCCAGCAACAAACCTACAAAATAATTCACCGTTCTCATGTGGTTAGGCCTGGGCTATTTGTTACTAACTTTGGTTGTCGTTGTGCACATTTAGCGGGCCTCATGGAAGTCATCATATACAGCTCGCCGGACGACAAGAAGAAGAATCGCGGATTCTGCTTCCTGGAGTACGAATCGCACAAGGCGGCATCGCTGGCCAAGCGGCGTCTTGGGACTGGTCGTATCAAGGTGTGGGGCTGCGACATCATCGTAGACTGGGCCGACCCACAGGAGGAGCCTGATGAACAAACCATGTCCAAGGTGAAGGTGCTATACGTGCGCAACCTCACGCAGGACATCTCTGAGGAGAAGCTCAAGGAGTCGTTTGAAGCGTTCGGCAAGGTGGAGCGGGTCAAAAAAATTAAAGATTATGCCTTTATTCATTTTGAAGACCGGGACAATGCAGTTAAAGTAAGTTTCGCGCATTTACTCGCTGCATGTATCTGCCATTTGGGGGTTATAATTTACAGGCAATGGAAGAGCTAGATGGCAAAGAAATGGGTGGATCTAATATAGAAGTTTCCCTTGCCAAACCTCCGTCCGACAAGAAGAAAAAGGAAGAGATTCTACGTGCAAGAGAAAGGCGAATGATGCAGATGATGCAAGTTCGAGGAGGGTAAGTTGTACCTGATGCTGGTGTTCGGACATCTTTTATTGCTCATCAATCTGATGTAATTTCTAGAATGGTGCCAAGTAGTATGCCAATGCGCGGACCACCCGGACAAGGTCCACGAACCGGAACTTCGATGCGCGCTCCGATGGGCCGTGGAGACTACGGTAAGCGCACCATCTCTCACTCGTCCCTGCGGGGCTTTTTATTTTCTTTGTCACATTTAATAAGCAACGTGAACAGTCTGTGCTTGTTTGGTCAAGTAACTATTCTATCATGTAATCTCGCGTCGATTTTGATTGTGTCGCACTCCTAAACTCGTCAAGGATTGCACATCTGACTGTAGCAGCTACCATTAAACGCACAGGCACTAGTATCTGCAGGGGCAACTGTATTTGGTGATGGTTACAAAATTACAAACTATTAGACCTGAATAAATGAGGCAGAGTGAATGTACAGTGCATTCCTTGGCGGGGCCCCCGTGTGTCGAGAACACAATCAGAATTAATTAACATACATGTCTCTTTGTAAAGATTTTCGTTTTAACAAAAACAGCACATTAACAACTTGTGTGTGCTTGTGTCAAGTGTACATGTACGGTTTGACAGTTTCATTGCCTTCGACTGAGCTCACGATTGCTTTTCATTGTTTCATCCGTCCATTTATTTCAGGTGCAAAGCTCTTTGTCTGTCTTGTTTTTGAATAACCATTATTTGTCACTAACAGACGGAGGGTGGTGTTCGGGGACGAAAGTGGCAGGAGTTTGTTGAAATCACGCGAAATGCACACATGTTGCGAATCTGGTGGTCGAATGTTGTAGAATGATCGTAGGCTGCATGCGGCGTCGCCCAACCTAGTTTGTGGCTGCCGCTGTGTTTGGGCAATTGTACGCATTTTGCACGCTGCTATTATAAATCTTGTCGAAAAACTTGAAAATCATTTTTCATTTAACTGCATGCGAGATATGTGTATACCTACTTCGTGTTATGTTTGAACGCTTCCAGGAGCTGGTAAGTACTGAAAAATGTACATCTTGGGGTTAGTGCTGTGGCGATGGGACATATATTTGAGAACATCTGTAAATGAACATTGTTTCGTAAATGAACGTGTACAATTTGTACGATTGCAAGTGTTAAAGAAAACACAAATGGCGAGAATCGTTACTTGACTCTTTTCCCGGCATGCTTTATTATTATTATTTTACTTAATAATTGATTATAAGTAGATGAAAGAGTATCGTTTGATCCTTTTTTTGTTCGATGAAGAGAAGTTGGCATACGTCTAAAATTGGAATTATCAGTTGGCTAAAATTGGGACTATTATTGTGTGTTTTATAGATTATGATTACGACTATTACGGTTACGGGGATTATCGAGGCGGCTACAGTGACCCCTATTATGATGACTTTTACCGGTATGAGGAATACTATTACGATTACCCGCCTGCACCACCGCAAGCTCGAGGGAGAGGCAGACAGCCACAACCGGTGGGTGGCCCAATTTATTGCCAAACGCAAAAAGCGACTCGTTTTAAGTCCAAATTTTTTCAACCAAACCAAAAATTTTACAATACACAAGCACCGCAATGCGGATCATTTGTTTGACTGTGGCAATGTGTCGACAAGCTACGCCAACTAACTCCTTACTAATCACTTAACTTGTCTTCTTGACGATCACCGCCTGCAAGTTAACGCGCTTATATTGGATTCGATTTGTCAGTAACGTGCATTCCAGAAAGTCTCTGCATGGCAAACTGTTTTCACTAATTGATTGCTGTCTTTAATCTCGACATTCTAAACCCCAATAAAAACCTAAAGATATCTTGTGTGACACTTGCCACAATCAAATATCATATCTGAGTCCGCCGGCCCAACACGATGACTTGCTAAATTATTGTCGAAAACATTGTTGCCGGGAAGAGTCAGGACGCCAGCGGGGCGCGATGAGTGCTTGCTTGCATTTCCTTGGCGATGTGGGCCGCTCGAACCGAGCCGCTTGGCTCAGATATGATGTGCTCTTAGTTACAGGGTTATCCAAATAGAGCGTGTGAGATGAGAGCCGCCGCCCGTGCAGGACTAATATTTTCGCTTCCGCAGTGTTAATCATTTTTATTTGCTCACATTTTTTCCTTTTTATTATTTAGATCATACAACTGTCACGTGGATTCAAACCTGGGTTTGCGCCGTTTTCACCATCAACACAACACCGCTTCTTATTCGGCATACCGTTCAATTTTTCATTTTTCTTGTGAACATTTTTTGGGAATTTTGTTATCGCTTACATAATTATTTTTGCTTGAGTGCTTTTTTTAGAGGCTTTGCTTTTATTTTACGTGCTTTTTATTATTTACTGCTTATTAGGCTGTAGTGAACAAGCTGCACATTTTTTGCGAAGAGCGGCAAACTTGTTCGTAGCCGCGTCGGTATTTGATTTTTGGATAACCCTTTGTCTAGAGCGGACACGATGAATACTCCTGGGACCTGATTTAGAATCTGCTACGCTACCAAGCCTTACAAAGCGATGCATTTCTACCATGATGCGAACAGGATTTATACTGTTGAACACCTAGTGGAAATGTTGAAACTTGAAGCTTTTGCAGCGAACGCAATTGGCTGAAGTCATTCTTGTATATAATTAACAGTCAATCTGCTCGTCCCAAATACTTAACGAAAGATAAACAATTGAATTTGTATGCAACCATACTTGCATATGAGCATTTCACGCGCAAAAATTGCTTATCTTTCGGATTACACACTCTTATTACATAGTTCTAAGTATGTTTAAATTTGAAGCATTGTACATTTGCCCAGTGCCAAGTGTTAGCATAAGAGATGCAAGTCAAATCGTTTTACTCATATGATTTTATGTTGAACACTTAGGAACTGGATGAAACGAATGCATTGAATTCTACAAGTGTGTACTACGAAGTGAACAGTGGGACACAGGTTTGTTCCGGCCCTTTCTACTAACCTACCTTAAGCGTTACTCAGCCTATCAAAACACATCTGAACTTTCAAAACTGAAACTCGCTCTTGAACCAAACTTGAAGCGTTTGAATGGCATTAACGCGAGCAGAATTTCACAGTTTCCAGCTTTGTTCTATCACATCATTGTTTTACATTTTATGTTGCTGTGTCGATGTTTTCTTTTTATCTGTCTGTGCAAATTCTGCTTTGACGCTAACAGTCGACACGTAAAAGAAAATGCCATTTAGACCTTCGTTCCCATCAATATCCTACCACACCGATCTCTAGCCCAAGCCCCCAATGTCAATGAACAAGAGTAGAAAGGGTAGAGCAGCGATTTTGATGTAGTTGATGTTTATTGTATGGGAGAACTTAAATGACTAACAGTGCAATCGGTTTGTGTACAGGCTGTGGCGCTCGTTGATGTGTATATATCCGCGTTAATTCGCACAGTTAGTCAGGTTTGGTTTCCGGAACAAGTTATGATTTTCAATTTTGATATGCTTTCGTTTTTATTGACTGCAGAGTTTTGCTAATATTACGTTTGTTTTTTATTTCATTATTTAGGCTGGCCGTGGGCGTGGGGTGGTGGCACGTGGCCGGGCCGGTGGCCCCCCAGCCCGTGGGGCAGCGGCCAACAGAGCGGGGGGCCGGGGCGCAGCAGCCGGGGCGCGTGGAGCAACGCGCCAAGCCGCTCGTGGGGGGGCCCGCGCCAAGGGAAGTTTACCAGGTAAATACTTTCTCTCGAAGTGCATCAATGTCTTTTTCGAGGTCCTCTCCTAACCTCACGTAACCCAACCTTTTTCATTTCAGCTGTTTTGTTAGCGACAGCTTAATTTTGATTTTGTGGAGTTCCTCTTGCCTGTATGTATACCTTATCTCACCCATCCTTTTCGGCTAAAGTATAGCGAGCCTTGCCTGGCATGTTCAAGCAACACAAGGAGTTGCTAGTAGCTGGCAAAACAGCTTATTTGAAAATTTCTAATCTACCCAAACTATTTTACCTTCTTGTGGCTGCGATTTGTTTTGTCCTTTTTTTTCGTCAATTTTTGGCCTGTTCAGCATGATCCTGAGTGTTGCTTGAATTGCTTGATGGAGGTGCAAAGTGACTGATTGTATCTGATATTTGTAGCAGGTAAGCGGAAATTCGACGGGGGTCACCAGAACCAGGGGGAGTCAAAGCGCAGATACCAGAGCAATTGGGGTAGCCAGCCCTTGGCGCAACAGCCGCTGGGTGCAGCAAACGGCGATCAGTGGTATCAGGACTCATTTCCAACTTGGAGTTAAGTATTTTTTAGTTGTGTGGTCAAAATTATCGCTATAAAAACTGTGCACACCCAACTGGGGGAAGGGACTGAATTACGGAGAAGAGGACTGGTCCTGCGCTCTAGGGCATGAGTTATATGGCCGGCGATCCTTACCCCCTCACATTCGAAAGTGTGAGGGGGAGGAGGATATTCAGTTCGCGAAAAGATTTTTGTGATTTGTTTGGGATTGGATTTGCAAAGAGAGCGCAGTGCGCATTCATTCGACGGAGGAGAAGCCGGCCAGCAACTTTTGGACTGCAAACGTCGAAAAACCGAACACATTCGAAGTATACAAAACGAAAAATGAAAAAAAAAACACTAATTCTTTGAAATTGCGATGGTGTCCCCATATTCTGCAAACCAGTTTTTGTAATTGTTACTGATTTTTTCTATTCATTTCATTTGCTCGTATACTATATTGTTATGTTAAGCGTTGGGATTTACAAAATTGCTACCTTGAAAATTGTAAATCTGGATCAGATTTGATTGACGCTACCAATGTCTTACAATTTCAAAATGACGCTGCATTCATGAAAATTCGTGACATTAACGTTTCGACTCAGCAAAAAATAGTAGCAGATGCGGAAAATTGTATAAGTTATTTGAATATTATTAGAATATTATTGATTGTTTTTTATTAATCTTATTGTTAAATGACGAGCATGTGACGAGAGAGAGAGAGGGAGAGAGAGAGTGAGAGCCTGTTTAATAATTGTGTTTGACGATGATCTGATATTAGTAAATGGGCCAACAAAACGAGTTAAACGAAAGGAAGGAAAATTTCACCAAAACTGCGATGTTGCGCCGCCCCTTAGTTCTGGAGACTCATATCGCAGGGGTGAAGCGCCTGCACAATGTTATTAGTCCCGATGTGGTTCGATGTTGTTTTAATTGTGTTTATCTTTATTAGTTTTTCTTGCTCTATTAATTATTTACATTTGCGTTCAATCATTTTATACGTTCATTTTTGTAAAACGACAAGCTGTTACGACGACTAAAATCGAGAGAGGAAAAAGAAACTAAAATATAACTAAATATTTCGCCAGCTGCCTAAAATAATAAAAAGAAAAACGCCAAATCATACCCGATCGTATGATGAATGTTGCACAGCTGACGGGGTGCGCGTTGACCGAGCGAGTACACACCTTGGGCACCCCTTTACACACGTGCGGACTTAAATCTAAATGTAATAATGAAAATATTTTGTGAGATTTGTATAAAACGTATGCGCCAAGTCCGACCTAGTGACACATGCCCTGTATATCTGTATTAATTAGGTAGCTCGCTCGGCAACATTAAAAAGCGATGAAGATGGGAAGAAGAAGAAAAAGGGGATTTGTGCACTCGGAACAAATGATGTGTGTCCTAATTGTTTATATATCGATGTTATCGATCGAAACGATACCCAAAAGCGGCTCACCGACTTTACGAGTGATTTTTTATTAATATTATATGTATAATATAAATATTATATTCTATTCCTGCAAATGCATTTTGCATTGTGATGTATTTTAGCGGTAATTTAAGGAGTGGCATACTTCTGTTTCCGTCATTATTTAATGTATTGCGAAACTAAAGAATTTAAGAGGAGGAAAGGCAAGAGTCAACTTTACACATTGTATATGATACAATTGTAAATGCTACACCATAACATAACACTACTCTAAGAGAAAAACCAACCAACAACACAAAAATGAAAAGAAAACGAAACAAAAACAAACTCTGACTAGCTCCGAAACAGTGACAAAAACGATGTTAACAAAAAGAAGCAAACAGAATTACAGCTAAAAGTTTCATCATCATTTGCAATTAAATAATTTACATAATCTATTATTAGTACTACTTCTACTATTCTGTCTAATTATCAGTAATGTTTTATTATTCATATTTAATAATTTTTTGCTTTTGCTTCCCCTTCAACACGAACAGGATCATGTTTTAATTACGAATTACAATTTTTGTCAATTAATGGATTCAACTGTTGTAATTGATTATTTTTATTTTGTCTTATTACTTTTAGTGTGATGTAGTTAATTATAAATTTTTCTATGACGATACTATTAGCAAAAGAAATGGAAACAAGCAAAAAAGCAAAACCACACAAATAACTATTAGCCGCCAATACATATTCTTACATATTATTTTGATAGCGGAGCTATAAAGGAGCTTCGATTGGATTTGTTATAATAATCAATCATTCATGAGAGGACTGATTTATATGTCTCAATAAACAGTTGTATGTGTATTACATTTGATATCGGACTGTGTCTTCATTCCTGCTGCACCCAACAACAATTTTGCGTTTTGCAGTGCCGCTGGCTTCGCGGGCGGCGCGGAAGGGGGCGCGCCGCATGCGGTGGCGGCACCACCCCCCCCCCCACCAAGCCGGCGCGCTGGCTGCGGGCGAAGGCGCGCGCCGCCGCCGCCCCGGCCGCGGGAGCGCGCGACCGCTCCCATTCCGTCGGTGCGCGTTGGGACGGCTGCATGTCGGAGAAGAGCTGGCGGCCGTCTTGCGATGTCACGGGACTGGGCGGGGCGGGCCGTCGCCCGTCGGGTGTCCTGACAGGACAAGTCGTTGCGCGCGTGCTGTAATGAGTGCCCCGTTGCCGTCGACGAGCGGAGTGACTGGCCGATCCGCCGCTGTTTGCGACAGTAGACGCCGTTTGAATTTTCGCACTTGTGCCCATTGCCAACGGATAAGATGGCTGCCGCTGCGGCGCCCGGCGCTCAAGGGTAAGTACTCTCGCGGCGGGCCCGTCGCCTCCGCCGCACGCAGCGCAACGCACACGCACGATACGCGGCCGCGTCGTGTCGCGCATTTCGAGCAATCCCTCGCATTGGCCGCGAATGCCTCGCCGTCTCGTATCGGCGGCAAATTTGCGCTGCGTGCCGGAGCTAGTGACGCATTCCAGCATTTTCAAAACATCTGCACTGTGCCGTCCGTGGCGGCCACGCACACAGCTACACCGTTACGCACTTTGAAGCTGACGGATCTCGTCCTGTGGAAGAAGCGCTTCTTTATTTACAATCCGCATAGCACACGGTACACACCCCTGCCAGTGTTTTCACGTAATACTCGCACCTCATTCTTTGACAGCACCGCAATCACCAACTCATTGCAAAAACATTGCCGTCCTTTGATTGCTCCTCTCTGCGTTCGATTGGATCTTTCTTAATCATAGTCCGCGATTTACAACCGAACACAACGGGTATTGATTAGCGCGTGTTTACATGTGCCACACAGTTCCTCCTCCGTTCGGTTTGGTACTCGCGCCTCGGCTGAAGAGAGCCGCCGTAAATCCTTTTTCGGATGAGGGGCGTGGTGTTAATCTTTGCGTTTGCCGCCCCATATCTCCATGCAGCTATCTTGGTCTCGAAACTCGCGAATTGCCGGATTCTGCGGGCACACATTTCATTATGTTGCAGTGTGCAGGGAATATTCATTGTGTCGCCGGGAATATTCAATCCCGCAGGCCTGAAGGGGAGGGCGCAAAAACTCGCGGCGCGGCGTCCGTCTGTTTGTGACTCGTCGCGGACAATGGTATGCGTTTTGCGAGCAGTGCGGCCGACACGGAGGATGATTTATTTTGCAATTTGCAAAATTCTTTAGCGTTTTTCCCGACAATTTACCCCGCGGAGTCCGGTATTTTTTTTTTTCTTCACGATTGGCTTACTTTTTCCAGTGCTTCACAAATCTTCGAGTCGGTGTTACGTAAACAAACAATATGTAGTACAGGGCGTGGGGCAGGACAAGGTTTGTTGTTTTGTGCGGTGTAACTTGCAATTTGGATGTGTCATAGGGGGTGGCGAGCGTTACACCTACAACCTATATAGGTGTTGCGGTACGGAGGGTGGTTGTAGGTTAGGGATGGTTACGCCCTTTTTCTAGTACCTACTAGATTTGCAACTATGTTGAGCTGGTGCTCTTTGTTGATCAACTGAATATTAGAAACGCTGATTTAGTACAGTT
>JAODGB020025128.1:0-11458 GCA_027574905.2 Earota dentata | reverse complement strand
CGAGCTGCTGCATGATGAAGTCTACTGCCAGATTATAAGACAATTAACGTATAATCCAATGGATCAATGCGAACGCAAGGCGTGGGAGTTATTGTATCTGGTGACGGGATTATTCCTGCCCAGTGCTGCACTGCTCGCCGAGGCGATGAAATTCACAGAGTCCCGAGTCCATCCACTGGCGCAAATTTGCAACAATAGATTGCTCCAGCGACAGACAGAGAAACTAACGAGTAGGAAGCATCCACCAGTAGCTGTGGAAATTGAGTCGATTCAAAACTCCCACACTGAGGTTTATCATCGCGTGTACTTCCCGGATGATACCGATGAAAGCTGCCTGGTGGATTCGTTCACAAAGGCGTCGGACATTGCAGATGAACTGAAAACTCGTCTTCATCTTCAGACGGTTGCAGGCTTCAGCCTGATTGTAGTGGTTGGAGAAAAAGCATTCTCCATTCCAAACGATTCCTATTTCTACGACTTCTTATATGAAGTTTACGAATGGTTGAAGAGTATCTCCACGCAACAAGAGTATTCGGCAGCTGGTATTCAAAGAGTTGCACCTACTCTGCTCATATTCTTCATTAAGAAGCTCTGGCTTGATGGGCAAGTTGGCGTAGATAGGCAAGCTGATTTAATGTTCCACTACCATCAAGAGGTGCAGAAATATCTCAAGGGCTATCAGAGATGCACCGAGGAAGAAGCTGTTCGCTTATCCTCTTTGATTCTGCGAATTAAGTATGAAAATCCACTCCAGAGTCTGCCTACGCTGATTGACCAAGTTATCCCCTATCACATCAACAAATCGAAGGCTTCATCTCATTGGAGGAAGGCATTGACTGATGGATATCAAACCATACAGTCACTGGACTTTGATGACGCCAAGATTGAATTTTTGAAGATCATTTCAAAGTTCCCAACGTTTGGATCGACATTCTTCGATGTTAAGGAAGTACAACACAGCGAATCGGAAATTGTTGCTATTAATAGGCATGGTGTACATAAATTAAACCCTATTACAAAGGTAAATTATTAATTCATACTTAATTTAATATCATTATATGTAGCTTTAAACTTAAAAATTTTAAACGTATCTAATTTCATTCTTTCTAGGACATCGTGTCGACTTATAAAATGTCTGAATTAATCAACTGGTCCTCTGGTAATACGTTCTTTTCGCTGACCGTCGGTGATGTGCAACGATCGAAGAAAATCCTGTGGGAGACAACGCAAGGATATAAAATGGACGACTTGCTGTTTTCGTATGCCGAGTTTGCAAACAAACCGGCAAAGAAAGCTCAGCAAATGTTTGATTTCTAAAAAATACAATGTCAAAAATGTCATGTCATGGTGTTGGTATATTAAAATTACATATATATAAAGAAGATATACTACATGCATATGTAGAAGAAACTCAGAAAATAATTGTATGTATGTACATACATATGTACATACATATGTGTTTGAAAAAGTTTGACCTATAGGGGGCAGCACAATGCAGAGCCGCTTGAAGTTTAGATTTTGTCCGCGCTGTTTAGTGCGGCGTTGCGTGGCGTCTTGACAGTTGACAGCAGAAACTGCACTTGACGGCCGACGGTCGGGAGTTGAGTTATCCGAAAAGGGTTTTGTCATATCGCGTGTGTGCTGAGTGCTTCGAAGAAAAACCCATGTTATCGCTAGCAGCAGCACCTTTGCATCTTGCTAGGTACGTATCATTCGCCTCAAATCTGCCCCGGTCGCAAAGCACAACATTCTCGCGAACCAATTCGCCTGTCTGCGCCAGAATCGTCGATCATATGCAAGGCCTTTTGTTCGCTTGTATAATAAATAAATGACGTATCTGGCTTTTGAACCCGCTGCTTACAAGTTCCGACTCGTTCATTATCTGCCACCGCAAGTTTTCGCAGTTCTATTATTGCGGATGGCAATGTAAACGAACGGGCTCGCATTGTCTATCGATTGAATCATGTCTGGGTCTATTTACGTGAATGAAACGAAAAAAAGTTTTCGACTATGCTCGGCACAATCGTAGCAATCCGCGCTCAGCCGTTCTTTTTGTCTTTTCGCTGCGTTTATCACCGCTGTGCTTAAGTTTATCGCGGTCGCGTCGTGTTGCATGAGTCAGTAATGAATGTGCAATTGAAAAGCACCCATTTATTTGTTTATGTAAACGTTTCTAATGCCTAATGCAAGTGAAGTTGGAAGCAAACGCAGTTGTACAGTGTGCGAGTGTGTGGCAGCATTGCAAGCACTTCACTTGTTTCAACACGTCCGTGGAACGGTAGGAATCAATCGCTAGTGCCGCCTGGTGCTCGTTACTTTATCAATTAAAGGCGGCCGTTGTGAAAATCGGAGCTCCCATGTTTTGAAAACTACTGCAACTCGCCGCGGCGATTTATTTACATAAAAGTGGCAACACCGGCCGCCTGGCTGTGTTCGGCTAACATCTGTATCTGTATCAGGCTCGCGGTGCGCGCGGCCAGCAGCTTCGCGTTCCTCGATCCTCGATTCCTCGTCGCCCAGTGCATAGTGAACCCATCGCCGGGTGGGTGTGTTGGTGTGTGCGTGCGCGAGTGTGCAGCTGGTGGAAGTGAGGCATTGCATCGAGTGACTTTCAGTCCCCGTAGCCGTTGCGAGCGTTGCGTTCAGCCGCTTTTGCTTTCATCTGTGCCCGTGCGCGGCACCATTGCATTCACATTCACGAACGATTCACATTATCCCTATCCGCTCGGTAGGCCTAGGCGGAGTGCGGTGCGTGCGGAGTGTACCCAGTACCGCGAGTGATTTTTTTCGCCCAGCAAAAACACTGAAAATAAATCCATATTATTAGGAGAAGAGACGCCTTGCGCGAGCGTTCTCGGCGGCTCGGACGGCATCGGCAGTAAAATGAACAAGCGCCGAGAAACCAATCCCATCGTAAGGCGAAAATAAAAATGAAACCTCAAGGTAATGCGTTTGCGTGTATGCGACTCGAGCGGATGCATTTGTGTGTGTCGCTCGCGAGTGCATAATGGACGTGCGGCTGTTATATTTTCATTTTTATGTCAGGGAGGCTCGGTTTAGCGCTGGAGGGATTCAAAAATGAAATGCACAGCTGCATTTTTCTCTAATCAGTGCTGGGTGACCTCACGACTCGCAGACCAATGCTGTGTCGTTATGACACAACTGATTATGCTGCGATTACGATTGCGCTTTACCTTTCCGCGCTGATCAGCAGTTTGCTTTGTTTTCCGTTTTGCAGCCAGTGAACAATTTAATTTGTTTGTGAAGATACGAGGGAATGTGTGTGGCTGCAGGGTGCTGTGAAGCGAGCGTCTATGGCAGATCCAGCTAGTGCCACCGCTGGTGCCAGCAGAAGCCGCCGCAAGCGTGCGCTGCCACCACAACGTGCACAAGCAAAACGCCTTCGTACTCAATCACCCACCGCCAACAAAGTGAGTTATTTTCATTCACATGCGCAAACAGCAGCCCCTCACTCACAAGTTCATTCCGGTGTTTTAAGGTCAAGTCACAAAATTTACTAAGTGACACACAACCCAAGACCAAACCAACCAAAACAGTCAACGGCGTGTCGGCACCACTCATAGCAACAGCGCGCTCCACCAAGGCACACCAAGATCCCAGCGAAGCCGGCAGCAGCACCTCGCACCAGGCGAACAATAAGCGTGCGAAGAAGCCGCACGCCAACAGCATACCGCCGGAGCTCCGGCCGAGTACCAGCAACAAGCTCAAGACCTCCTCGCCGGACTTTCCGCAGGACGCGCCCGCAGCCGACGGCGAGCCGCCGAAGGGGAAGCACAGCAAGTCCAGGAAGCTTGCGTCCGTCAGCTTGTCCGAGAGCTGCCTGACCAACGCGCACGAGAAGCCGACGGCCGGCACGTCGGAGGAGAGCTTCAGCGCGCCGCACAAGTATCCGTTGCGAAGCCAGGGACGCTTCTCCGATCCCGGCGTCGCGCATCGCCCAACCGCGCCGAGCAAAGCCACAGCGCTGGGGACCACCAGCAGCCAGGACGCAAGCAGGGAACTGCCCGAGCCCTCTCGCCTGAGCCGGAGCGGAGCTGTGTTGAGGCGCAGCACTCGAAATAGCAAAGGTAATTATCACGATCATCCCACTTATACACGCACTAGCGGCATTTATCTTATCTCGTCGGATTGAGACATGATAACAGAATTATGAGCGTGCTGTTACTGCATGCATGTGAGGTATTGCAGTTGGTTATTGGAGCGCATGTTGGTGAATTTTTCATGTTGCAGGGCACAGCACAACAACGGGTTCCTGTGCCAGCTCCAGTGGTGGCCGAGGCTCCAGCAGCAGCCGAGCATCCCGCCAACATAAGGTGGGAGCCACGGCTCCTGCCCCCGTCCCAGCCACCCCAATGGCTTCCGACCAACTAGAGGTGCCAAACAGCTCATTACCAGGTGCGCATCGTATATTGTTTTCCCAAACTATACTTAAAAGCGTCGTAAACGCGACAATGACATGCTGGTTTATTCATTGCCATGCCAAAATAACCGCAGCCAGATGCCAGCACTGCGGTGCGACAAAAGCTATCTTTGAAAATTATCTGTCACACAATTGAAATTTTACATTTCACTAGCCCTTGTTTTTACAAATCGATATTCATTTTATTTATTCCTGTGAATTCAATAATAGTTGCTTATAGGTGATTGTGTATGTATGCAAAAAGCATGTGAAATTCTCGACGTATGTGAGCGAACGGTGACTCGGTAAAATTTACCCCCGTGTTTTAT
This sequence comes from Earota dentata, assembly GCA_027574905.2. Taxonomy (NCBI): domain Eukaryota; kingdom Metazoa; phylum Arthropoda; class Insecta; order Coleoptera; family Staphylinidae; genus Earota; species Earota dentata. The sequence continues at coordinate 6,709 of JAODGB020025128.1, read as the reverse complement.
GTACTCTCACCCATTTCGCACATAATTACGAAAAGATAATCGCCAGCTATGGATTATCTCGACTATTACTACGAACTGCTACAGTACTACGGAACGACCGCTGTACCACATCGTAAATATCTCGCGCGTTGTTCGCCTTTTGAATTGACATTGTTTGACACACTTCAACAAATGACTTGACACATTTATTTATGACATCGTTTTAATAACATCGCATTTAAATTTACAGTCTCCGAAGAGCCACCCTCACCTCAGGAAGCGACACAAGCGATGGCAAGCGGCGGGGGACCATCGGGCCCTGGTCCAGACTCCGAGAGCGATGACAGCGAAGTCGGCCGGCTGCAGGCGCTGCTGGAGGCGCGCGGGCTGCCGCCCCAGTTGTTCGGAGCCCTGGGACCGCGGATGCAGCAGATGTTGCATCGCAGTATGGGAGCGAGTAGCTGTAAGTGCAATCGTTTGCTTAATATTGTTGATCATTGCAATTTTCTCTCAGCTGTTGCCAAAGCCACGCAACTTCTCCAAGGCTTGCAGGCGACAGGGGATGAGGGCCAGCAACTGCAGGCCGTGATCGAAATGTGCCAGATGCTGGTGATGGGCAATGAAGATACGCTGACTGGTTTTCCAGTCAAGCAAGTTGTACCAGCTTTAATTACTCTACTCCGTATGGAACACAATTTTGATATTGTAAGTTGATTCACCGCTTGTATTGTGATTGTTATTGGTATCTGATGTCAATTGTTTCCATTGTAGATGAATCATGCATGTCGAGCGCTGACTTACATGATGGAAGCGCTGCCGCGATCATCAGCGGTGGTGGTGGATGCAGTTCCGGTTTTCCTGGAGAAACTCCAAGTGATACAATGTATGGATGTTGCTGAACAATCACTGACTGCTTTGGATATGCTATCCCTCAGGCACTCAAAGGCCATTTTACAAGCTGTATGTATCACTAGCCAACTTAGGTTCAATGTGAGTCTAATTTATTGAGTTTTTTTTTTTGTAGAGAGGCGTAACTGCTTGTCTGATGTACTTAGACTTCTTTTCAATCAATGCTCAACGCAATGCATTATCGGTGACAGCCAACTGTTGCCTCAACATGACCAGCGACGAGTTTCAGTACGTCGCCGAGTCGCTGCCGCTTTTGGCAAATCGACTGACACAACAGGACAAAAAGAGCGTCGAATGCGTGTGCTCCGCCTTCTCAAGACTGGTAGACAGCTTTCAATTGGAACCCGCCCGCTTACAAGAAATAGCCAGCACCGAACTGCTGACGAACCTGCAGCAGCTTCTCGTCGTCACGCCGCCGGTGATCAGCACCGGTACGTTTATCACGGTGCTGCGCACGCTGTGCGTGATGTGCGCCAACTGTCCGGATCTGGCGCTCACACTATTAAAGCAAAACATCGCCGAAACGCTGCTGTATCTCCTAACTGGATCTGCTGAAGTGAGCCAAGACGAAGTGGAACTTGTGCAGAGACAGCCTCAAGAACTGTACGAGATTACGGCGCTTATCGGCGAGCTGATGCCGAAGTTACCAACCGATGGCATTTTCGTCGTTGACAGTTTGTTGGAGCGCCCAGCTAATATTAGCAAAGATCAGCCCACGTGGCAATGGCGAGATGACCGCGGATTGTGGCATGGATATGGTGCGGTAGATAGCCGAATGATTGAAGCAGCGCACATGAACGGCGACGACGAGGTCAGCTTGAACACGCTGGGGCGTACCTACACTATCGATTTTCACTCGCTGCAGCAGATCAACGAAGACACTGGTACCTCGCGCCCGGTACAAAGACGATTTGCGCCCACCAGCAATCAGGCGTCGCCTGCGGCGGACCCGCAACCGCCGGGTAGCCGCCCGAACTCAGCGAATCGAGACGCGCGCGTTGCATGCCTTCGTGAGGAACGCGGATTGGCTGCTTCCTTCATCAGGTCCTTATTTTCGGTGCTCTACGAGGTCTACTCGTCCAGCGCTGGCCCCACGGTGCGTTGCAAGTGCCTTAAAGCATTGCTGCGCATGGTTTATTACGCCAGCCCCGAGCTACTGAAGGAAGTGCTGAAGAATCAAGTCGTTAGCAGCCATATCGCTGGCATGATGGCATCGAGTGACTTGCGCATCGTCGTGGGTGCGCTGCAGATGGCCGAGATCCTCATGTCCAAGCTGCCCGACGTGTTTGGCATTCACTTTCGACGCGAGGGCGTCATGCACCAAATCAATCAGCTCGCCGATCCGGAAGTGCCGCTCGGCGTGAGCCCACCCAAGTCGGCCAACTCGAGCACTTCGTCCTGCATCAATGACTCGCAACCAGGTCCATCCCAGACGCCAAACAGCAGCAAGTTGAATATGACGCCGAATGGTACGGCCGCGCCTTCGCCCACAAATACCACGCCAAACTCTTTCACTTCTTCGCCCGTACCGTCCGAGACGGTTATTGCACAGCAGGCCGCTCAACCGCTGCAACCGATGCTTCAAAAGACATCGAGATCCAGCACCAGCTTGGAGCCGGAAGCAAAGTCGCAGAGCCCTTCGCACGGCCGCATTGGCGATGTGCTGAAACGCAAACGCGCTGGCAAGCGCAGCAGTGGCGGCAGGTCCTCCAAGTCACGGCATGAAGATTTGCCATTGTCGCCGTCGCTGATGCACGATTTGTTCAGCAAGGCGACGTCTCTGGGCACAAACACATCGACACCAAGCAATTCCACCAGCAATCGGCCTAGGTTTTCCGGCAATTCAAAGACAACCAGTTTCTTGCAGAGCTTAAATCCAGCGCGTTGGGGTCGAAATATGAATTCGTCTTCCAATGATCGAAACTATAGCAAAGAGATTGGCAACTGCCTTAATAAATCTTCCTCAAATTCTAACCTAACAGCAGGCAATAAAGAGAAAACTCGACAGTGGGTCAGAGACCAGGTAAAATTTGTGACAATATTGAAATTTTATTGTTAATAATCAATTTGTTTTTGTAGGCGACGAAGTTCATCGATATATATTCATCAAATGAAATATCGGGCTCGCAGCATCCTGCCATGAATGTGCTCTCGAGATTAACCAGTTGCATTCAAAGATTACCCACAACAGAATGCGGTGATGCGCTGCAGGAACTTCGCGAAATCCTCATCGAATCCGATATCTCGCCATTCGAAGTTAATCACTCCGGATTAATCAAAGCTCTATTATCATATCTTGCGGCCACGGCAGGTGTGCATTCTCATACACTATTATTTACGTTTTTTGATTGACATTACATGATTTATTAGGGCCAATCGAAAGAGATCAAAGGCTGCGAATCTTTCTGCATGTCTTCGCCAACTGTCCGCTGCAATTGAACGTAGCCGTACTGGATGAAATCAACTCTACTTGGATGAGCGCCTTGGTAGCTAAGCTCAGTGGCTGTGTGACGCAATTGGAGCAGTTTCCGGTCAAGGTGCACGACTTGCCGGCGAGCAGCGGTGCAGGCCGTGGAGGAACGAGTGCGTTGAAGTTCTTCAATACACACCAACTAAAGGTAACCTATAAATAATTTGTTTTCTTTAACTAACATTTTTTAAATGTATCTAGTGCAATCTTCAAAGACATCCCGACTGCACAAACCTGAAGCAGTGGAAAGGAGGCACAGTTAAGATCGACCCCTTGGCTTTGGTACAGGCCATTGAAAGATACCTCGTGGTGCGTGGCTACGGGCGTGTGAGGGACAAGGACAGCGCCGATAGTGATGATGGTGATACTGACGATGACATCGAAGAGACTTTAGCCACGGTGGTTATCTCTGCATCGGGCTCAAAGCACAAGTTGCAGTTCCTCATCGGCAATACAGTGCTACCCTACAATATGACCGTGTATCAAGCAGTGCGCCAGTTCAGCAACAGCGGCAATGATCAGAGTGAGACCGACACCGACAATGAGACACCCCTGGGTCATGCTGGCGTGTGGATTCAGACGCACACGATATACTACCGGCCGTTGAAGGAGGAACCAAGTGTGTCGCAGAAGTCCAGCACAAGCAGTACTGCATCCAGTCGCAAGGGAAAAGGTTCAAGCAGTAAGAACGCTCTCCGACGCAAGGGCGATGAACTATGGAACGAGGGATTAACTCCAGCTATCCAGTCGCCTCTGACACCGTTCCTAGTAACGCAGCTCCCTGAATCGGTGACTATACAAGATGCATCTTTGGAAGTGCTCTGCCTGCTGCGCATATTGAACGCGCTGAATCAGCACTGGACGACGCTGTACCCTGCGATAGACTTCAGGCATATTATCAGCCCCTCCGAATTCCTCAACAGCAAGATCGCCGCCAAAGCGTCACGTCAGCTGCAAGATCCGCTGGTGATTATGACTGGCAACCTGCCGAACTGGCTGCAGCAGATTGCATCGGTCTGTCCCTTCTTATTCCCATTCGAAACGCGGCAGCTGCTGTTCTACGCCACGTCGTTTGATCGCGATCGAGCGCTACAGAAGCTGCTTGACATGACGCCCGAGTTGAGCAGCACCGACTCGCAGGAGCGCGTCACGCCGCGCCTGGACCGCCGGAAACGCACAATCTCGCGCGACGATATACTGAAGCAAGCCGAACAGGTGATGCAGGACCTGGCCACGTCGAAGGCGTTGCTTGAAGTGCAATATGAGAACGAGGTCGGCACCGGCTTGGGACCAACGCTGGAGTTTTACACGCTCGTGTCGAAGGAGTTGCAGCGCATCGACTTGGAGTTGTGGCATGCGCCGGATAATCAAGGCGAATATGTCCACAACGCGGTTGGACTCTTTGCCTCGCCTCTGCCACGCAACGCGAAGGTTAGCCAAGTGACTAAAGTGAAAACCAAGTTTAGATTCTTAGGTAAATTGATGGCTAAAGCTGTAATGGATTCAAGAATGGTAAGTGCTTTGATTTGCAATGATTGAAACTTTACTCATTTGAAATTTGGTTGTATAGTTGGATTTGCCATTTTCACTGACATTCTACAAATGGATTTTGGGTGGTGAACATTCGCTGGGTATCGCTGACCTTGCGCAAGTTGCACCGGACATTTATAAGACGATTAAAAAGATGCAGGAGTTGGTGAGACAGCGAGACGCTATTCTTGCAAACGCCGCAATGACATCATTGGAACAAAGTGAACAGGTATAATAGATGATAATAGATGATAATAGATGGCTAGATACTTTCTAAGCAGTGATTCGTATGTCTTGAAAGAGAGACAGCCAACTTGTTTCTGTCAAGCGTTGTGAATGATTAACTTTGAACTACATAATATCTTTCAATTTCTTGTGTAGATTGAGACTCTAGAGTTTGACGGCTGCACAATAGCGGATTTGGGAATAGACTTTGTTCTACCAGGCACCAACATCGAGCTGATTCGCAACGGCCATGTCACCAGCGTGACCATCTCTAACCTACACCAATACATCAATCTGGTACTGCATTGGTTCCTGGTCGAGGGCGTCAATAGACAAATGGAGTCGTTCCGCGAAGGCTTCGAGTCTGTGTTCCCCGTGCAGAATCTGCGCATGTTCCAACCCGAGGAGCTGGAGGCTGTCTTCTGCGGCAGCCCTCGCGACTCCATCAGCGGCTGGGACGTGAAATCGCTGATGGAATGCTGCCGCCCCGATCACGGCTACACAGCCGATTCCCGGGCAGTGCGTTTCTTATTCGAAGTGCTTAGTTTGTATAGCCGAGAGCAGCAGAGACTTTTCGTTCAATTTTTGACTGGAAGCCCCAGGCTGCCTGTTGGAGGTAAGATTTACTTTGTAGCGTTGTGCGCATTATACTCACCTGTTTGGCACCTTGCAGGGTTCAAGTCCTTATCGCCACCGCTGACCGTTGTGCGGCGTGACACCAACTTGAATCCGGACGACTTCTTACCATCTGTGATGACCTGCGTCAACTACCTCAAACTTCCAGACTATTCGAGCATCGAAGTCATGCGCGAGAAGCTAAGCATCGCTGCATCGGAGGGACAACACTCGTTCCATCTCTCCTAAAGAAATGCACTACTGTACTTGTGTGTGAGAAAAATAGACTTTATTTCAACCTCATGCAGAGCAAATATTACCAATATCAATTTAAAGGTGAATAATTAAATTACACTATTAACAAACAAGAGTATTGGGGGAGAAGAACGGCCAGCGTTTCATTGCGAGGGTGTGAGAAAAGAACACGTTTTCGTTTGTAATTATTTAAGTTAGTTTTTCTTTTTCCGAGTTGTATATAGGTCGATTTTAAGTTTTCAATTTGCTCTTCTGTTTTGTGAAATATGTGCGAGGTGCGATTAGTTTTATGTTTGTTTTACCAGGTGAACTGCGTTCGTGAATTGCATTTTAGTTTTTGTGCGTTTTTAAAGTCCAGCGACAAACGAGGGGATGGTTTGGGTTTTCACCATGTACACATGGTTATAGCCTAGACTTGATGAGTTTCTATTTTCAGAAACGCCATTTATGATTTAAAAGTACCTAAGCTTGTGAATATTTGTAAGACTTTGTAATAATTAATAACTTTCATTCGTTTGCTCGAGTCTGATTTGTGCGCGCACCTGAGAACAAGCGGAGCTAGACTGAAACATCTACTGCTGTTTCTTCATGTAGCAGGAAGCCGAAGATGCATATTTAAGAGAACAAGTAATTTTACTGCTGAATACAGCGTTTACTAAGTACTGTAATCATAAAGTGCAACTATAATGTTTCAATAAATTTCTATACAAAATTCAACACTTGTGT
>JAODGB020025085.1:0-11911 GCA_027574905.2 Earota dentata | reverse complement strand
GCAGGAGCAGGAGCAGCAGGCGCCGGGTGGGCGGGTGGGGGGGCTCCCCGCGCGGCGCGCCTCGCGCATCGCACGCCGCCGGCGCGCGCGAGCCGTGCGTGAATGTGTCCTCCGTTTGTTCGTCGCGGCCGCGCGTCTTTATTTGCGGTCGCCCAGGCGCGAGACACCCGTCCGCGCGCGCCGCTCAAACCCGCCCGTAGGTCCGAACGCACCGCGCGCCGCACACACGCACGCACACCGCGACCGGCCCATGCCCGAAAAGGACCTCCCGCGCGCGCCCGCCGCCTAACCTCACTTCAGCGCCCGGACGCCGCCGCCGAACGTTGGCGCGCTGCCCCCCAGTGCACGAGAGCCGCAGCCCGCCCGCGCCGCCACGCCACGCATACGCACGCGCCCCCGCCAGGACGCCGCATGTGCGCGAGTGTTGCACCATGAGGTCTAAGAGCATCGCCAGGAAGCTGACATCTCAAGGTGAGTGCGCGGTATTATTGATAGATCGCCAGCGGCAAAATGGGGAAAACACGCGCATACAGGATGCGCCACAAGTGCAACTCTCAGCGGCAACGCTTTTTTTTGTGTGTGTGCAAGAAGTCATGCATGTTACCACAACGAACAACGAGCATTTGGCTCGTTTGGCTCATTTCGCTGCTCACTTCAAGCGTCAGACGTATGTTTCATTTCGGCAGGTTGCTTGCTGCTCTTGCCTGTGCACTCGCTCCTTTTGCGGGCCAGCGCTGCGAGGCCCTTGTAGGCTGGGCGCACCGCGCGCAACTATGTGGCAGGCGCTGTTGCTTATCTGCCGCCGTCCTGCCGCGGTTCGTGCGCGCCTCGATAGTGGAGCGCGACTAATTAACGATTCGCCACAGAATCCACGATCTCCACGTTCGTGCGCGCACAGCGCCGATGTGTCTCGCGAATCGCTCGCGCGCACGTCGCCGTTGCCATTAATCTTTATTGTGTCTTTATCAACCAACGTGCGCCTAGAAAAATGTGGTCACTCACCATTTCTCGCAGTTTGCGATAAGCATCTTCTACAGTCTACACAGAATGTCGCAGTTGCAACTTTTTGCCCAAACAAGAGAAGACATTTCGTTTTCCATTAAAACATTTGAAAGAAACAGAATATGTAGAATATTTGTTTACAAAAATTATGTATACCGTTGCAGGTTATCTCTCAGCTTCTTCGCTCGAAACCGGCGTGTTTTATAACAACTTTGTACTCGCTGTGTGTTCACACAAGCCGATCTCGATTAAAGTGTGTAAAAGTCCAGTGAAAAATTACCGTCGAATAATGCTCGAGGCGTGAAAGCATTTAATTTCGCGAATCGGCGTTAAAAATGCTCTGCTGCTCAATAAATAAACAATATATAAATTGTAGCCGGCGCGGCGCGCTCGTCATAAAACTTTATGATAATTCACGATAATTTCGTAATTAACGTCGAAAAAAGACGTAATAATTCTTTATAATGCAACGATAATGAATCCCATAATTTTTGCATTGTTTTGGCCTCGCGTTAAATTACCTGCCGATTGTTCTCGTCCTGCGCGGCGCGCGAGGAGTGGGGCGGCGCGCGGCCGGCCGCGCGGGCCGCGCTGCGCGCGCGGATTAATCGCCTCTAATCGGCTGTTAATCGAAATGAACGAGATAAATGTTTAACGATGCCGCTGCGCTGGCGATTGTTCGCGATATCTCCGGCCAATGGGCGCCGTGCGTGCCTCCCGATTAGAAAAGCGTCTCTCGCGAGCGCCCGAGAAAGGTGAGCGCCGATAAGGCGAGGCGATGGCGCGGAACGCCAAGCGATTCGTGAAATCGAACGCGCCGGCGAGCGGGCCGAGCGGCCTGATAACGGAGAGCGCGGGCCACGATGACGGATCGATAGGCAGCCGATTCCGCTGCAGGGCCGCCAGCACACCTGCAAACTGCGCCTTGGTTTGACTCTTGTTTTGCAAGGCGGAATAACTGAAACTCTTCGCCGGCGCGCATATCGCGGCGAAATCGCGCCGCTGAATGCGCGCTGGCGCAGATACCCATCGCGCCGTTTCCGGGACATTCACATCTTGTATTATCTTACGCTTTCTTCGCCTTTTTTATCTCTTGCGGGCGCGCCATTGTGCCGGGCCGCGTTTTAATTATGCCCGCCGTCTACCTACGCGCCTTTCATGCGCGAGAGACAATGCAGAGGATGTGCAGGGATGCAACAAAGCGCCCGAGATCGAATTCGGCCTCGTCTCGGCGGGCGCGCGAGATGAAAACGCGGCACATCCTGTCTATGCGCGGCCGGTTAATTGCGTTCGCACGCAAATCGCGAGGCTTCCTCCGCCGCGCCGCCGCGACGCTGTCGCGGGATCGCGGGGGCCCTTTGTGCGCCGATGATGTTACCGCGTCGGACGCTAATGGGAGCGCGCGCGCGTGGCGTCGCGACGCTTGCGAGGCTTCGCCGATTGTCGCCCGGGATGTGCTGCGCGACGTGCGCGCTTTGAACTTTCGATTAATCGACGCCTTTGTTTCGTCGATGCGAAAAATAAACAGCCGCGACGAGGCAGCGCTGGCGGAGGTTTTGCAGCTTCGCTTTGTGCGTGCGGCGAACAAACGAAGTGTGTTTGTCGAACGTCAGCTATGATGCGAAGCAAAAAAAAACGAACGATAACTTCGCAAAGTTATGATGCACGATGCTTTCTTCGAGTTTCAAGTTTTCTAGATCGTTTGTTTTCAGACTCCATAAACATGCTTGAACGCAGCATATTATTCCAATAAGTTGTGCTGTTGACGTGTTTTTCTGTCGAGATCTTTTCAAGCGGCTAAAAGGCGCAACTGACACATAGTCCAATGGACTGGATCGATCATCATTAACCACCATAAACTTATCTTACTAAAGTATGCGGTTAACTCTAAAACGTTGACTTCTTTCTGACTATAGTTTAGAGCTCAGACTTATATCATCGGCGATCGACTAGAAGTCAATTAAGGAGGTTAGCGATCGACTAGGTACAAAATATGAATGTGCCTAAATATTGAATGAGTCAGAAGGTAGTCAGAAATAATAAAAAATGTAATGTAAGCGATCGACTTGAAACTTTCTCGCGATCGACCAGGATCGCGATCACCAGTTTGAGCACCCCTGGTTTAGAGTGTTCTGCCTAAGTGTCCCAGCTTGACGTTGTAACGTGTTTGGATTGCTCGTGAATGGCCATGTTAAGCGTTGCGCTGCAGCGACGGCTGCGAAGCAATGAAGTGAATAGAATATCTATTGGTATCTGGAAGCGGGGAGTCGGCGCAAAGTTGAACGCCTCGCGCGTCCGGCGGCTGTCCGCGACAAAACAATGCGATGTTTTCGCGCGGCGCGTCCGCGCGCGCATTCACGTAATGAAACGTAAAATAAGCACGCGGAGCGCATTGAAAAGGCGCATGGCGCATTCGCGGCATTCGGGGCAGTGCGCGTCCGGCCGCGCCTGGCCCGCGCCTGGGAAGGCGAAACAAAAGATGAGGAACGAATGTTTACACAAAAGACACGTCCCGCGCGGGGCCGCGGCGCGCCGGAGGACGCACGGGGCCCCTTATAAGCATAACGCGCCGCGCCGCCCGCATTGCATTGCCGATATGCCACGCCGCCAGCGAAACGCGCCGAGTCAGAAGAAGCGGGTCCGAGCCGCTCGCCTGCCTTTGTTTCCAGCGCCTAGCGGAGGATGCCTTCCGCGCGGCCTGCGCACGAAAGTGTCATAAGATTATTGAATTTTTCCATCCGTCCCTTCGCGCCGCGCACACACGCGCCGCGCGGCGGCAACGACCAGCGGACGATGGCCGCGACGACGGGGGACGTCCAGCGTTATTAGAGAAACGAGGCCGAGTCGCCGCCCGTAAATCACAGGACATGCGAGACATGCGAGCCGCCCGCCTCACCTGCGACATCGATAAAGTCGGCGGCGGCGGCGGCGGCGGCGGCCGGGATTCCGCGCGCGCGGCCGCAATCTTATCGGCGTGTCTTATCGTCGCCGCGCTGCCGCTGGCTTTGCGCTCGCGCTCGCATTGCTTCCTTTATTAATGCGTCCGCTGGTAATTGCGGGCGAACGCGCGTGTGACAACAGCGCCGGCCAAGAGGCAAAGAGGAAGATCGCGTGCGCGCGGATGACTAGATCGCATGTGCGCGACGCGTGTCGTGTCCTTCGCGGCCTTATCATTAAAGACGGGCCGGGCGTGCGGCGGGGGCCATTTCACGCCCACCGGGCGATGATATCGCGCGCGCCGCCGCCGCCGCACGAAAACCAAGACGCGTCGCCCCGGGGGCGAAATTTCACGACACCGCCGCGTTATCAATCGGCCCGATCATCCGCCATCGGTGGCGCGCGTGCGCTCGCTTTTCTTTCGCGCGTGGTGATTTGCCTCCGGGCCGCCTTTCCGTGCCGGCGGTCGCGATCTCGTGCGCGCGCGCTTTCTTTTTTATGACACATATTAATATATTGCCTTAATTCGCGTTGGGCGGCGCGCGCGGGAGGAGGGGGCGCCTTGATAAACTGCCGATGATAAAGGCCGGTCGCGGCAAGGACGCCGGCGGCGCGGGCGCGAGTAGGTCAGCGGCGGAGATTATGAAAAATGACGATGAATTACGGGAATTCGCGCGCGCGCGCTGCCCCCGTGCTGGCTTATGATTTCCTCGCGCTCGCGTCTCGCTTCATTGATAAATCTCGCGCGATAATGCCGAGGCTTGCGCTTTATTATACAACGCACGACATGTACGCCCCGCGCGACACCACGCACGCATCGATTTCTTTTTTCTGCGCGCCAGCCGCCCACCCCCGCCGCCGCTGCGAGCGGAGCAAAGTGGAAATATAAGACGCGAATTTGTGCAGCCGGGAGTCATGCAAAGAAGCCATCAAAAAGGACAGTTTATCGAAGTTAATATCGTCGGGAAATTAAGAAAGTTCAGGCGCGCGCGCGCGCGCGAAATTAAAATTCTTTACGAGAGAGCGGGGCGGGGGGGCCGCCGTCGAAAAACGCCGGCGGCGCGCTCGTAAACTGTCCGCACTTGTCGCGAATTGTCCCGGCCGCGCGCCCGGCTAATTGTTCGCGTCTTCAATTTGAATTGTATCGCTGTCATCGTAAAGATCCGTAAAGTCATAATAAAGTCGTGCGATAATCGCGACATTGTGACTTTAATTGCGCCGCCGGGGGGCGCTCGTGAGGGGCGGGCCGGAATGTCGCCGAGTTTACGATGATCTTAACGCGCCAGCCAGCCAGCCCGCCCGCCAGCCGCCGCCTCAGCGCCCCGAAGAAGGCGAGCGAATTGATGGCGGCGCGGAGTGTAAATTACCCGGCGCGCTGGGACAGCTTGCGCTAATTACGTATTAGGATGCACGTTAGCGCCAGCGCCTTCGACGCGTCGACTCTCGACACGCTTCAATTAAATCGCGTGTTTGTTCAATACGCCGGCGGCGGGATGCAATTGAACGCGGGAGACAATTAGAAAGTCAATCAAGTGCGCCGGCGGTGATATCGTGCGATATCATGTCATGTTTGCGCCGCGCCGCTGCGGTGATGGGGTGATGGGGTGATGGGGTGATGGGGTGAAGTGGTGCTTCGTGGAGCGGCGCGAGGGGGGCATCGGCGTGCTATTAGGAGGAGGCGGCGCGCCGCGGCCGGTGATTGCTTTCGGCTCGCGTGTCTGAGATCAATCGACGTCGCCGCCGCTGCAATTTTCCGAATTTCCACGCGCGCGCTCCCGCGCCGCGCCGAGTTTTCAAGTTTCGTCTCTAATTAGATTCTATTCTCGGTCGCGGGCGCCCGGCGCACGGACTCGCAGATAGGAAGGAAGCAATTTCGCCTCGTGCCTCGTTTCCGTTGCAATCACATATATCGCATAATCATGTGAGTGTTTTCATTGCGAAATCGATATCAAAAGCGTACTGCCGAATCTATTCCTTCTAGTGACCACCTCTGATTAGTCTAATCCTACTCTAGTTTAGTCTCATCAATCCTTTCAACTGTTCCACTTCAACTACTAATAATTTTTAAAAGACATCTAACGACCTGGAGTCAAGTGTTTAATAATAAATCTTCACCTTGTTTGTTGGCATTTGTAAAAAGTTTATTTTTATTCCACTTATTTGTTCTCATCGCATGTCCACGGACTTTGTGTTTATGATTTGAGATCGATCTCGAAGAGTCAACGTGAGCCGATGAGCGAGCTCTACGTGAAAAATCAAGAGTATCTAGGATCCCAGGTCGGTGAATCGCAGTGGATGGCGTTGGATGCTCAAAGTCGGTCATAAAATTCACGTCGGCGTTCTTTGCGGTTGCCCGATCTCGTTACTTTTGCTATACGCGGCGTGTGGAGTGTGCATCGGCGCTGGGCCGGCATTAGTTCCACTCTCGAGCCCGAGATGTTTATTGCCCTCTGCGGCCGCGGTTCCCGCACCAAACGAGATCGCTTACAAAACAAACAGCAATATAATAAAAGCGGGTAGTCTTCCGCAGCCTCCAGTCCCACTCATGAGTCAAGTGCATGTTCAACAAGATAGGCGCAGACTGCTGTGCTCCGATCTTCGCTGGTATCTTCTCCCAGGGGCTTCTTATCACTGCGAGTTTTCGCATGGTGAGATAGACCAACAATATTTAATACTTACCTTACTTTAGTTACAATACTACCGCACAAGGAAGTAGTTAGAACCTTCCAACAAGATGCTTATATAGTGCTTAATACAACGACTGCATCTGCTGAGGATGAAATGTGTGGGCATTACATCGGATTCGTCGCAGCTCGCAGGATAATCAATTTACTGCTTGGATTGCAGCAAATTTTAATTGCCGCTCACGAACGGCCGGGCGGCGGCGACTTGGGAAGCGCTCGCTCGCGCCCACCTTCGCTGACATAGGGGACATGCGCCCTACGCCTAAGCCCAGCCCGTAAGCCGCAATAATCCCCGTTCGGACACGCACCACAAATATAATAACCGGCGACCGCATCGTCGCGGCGTCGTTCGCACGCCGAAAAAGCGGGCCGCGGCGGCTCCTTTGGCGCGCGCGCCCGCCTCAGTCGCACGAGGGGGTGTTAATCCCTCGAATCTCTTAAAAACACGCAACGATCCGGCGGCGACACTGCGGCACGCCAGCCGAGAACAGATATAAAGATGTGATAGCTTTCGGGGAGATTTGCCGCCTTTTAGTTAACGATTGCGTCGTGCGGTCAGGGCTGGCGGCGATTTTGCCCGCGTTTCCACGTTTCCAGATACTACTAGTTGCTGACTTTTATAAAACGTGGCGACCATTAAAATGTTTTAATTCTGAATATAAGAATCTGGACTCGAAGCCCCTGCTCGAAGCGAGCAAATTTCCACAACACCAAACTTCTGTTCTGCCCGCTGCGGCGACAAACTTTAATACAAAATGCCCGCCTACGCCAAAGTGGAAATATAAGACTCAAAATAGTGCAGGCCGCCCTGGAGTCATGCAAAGAAGCCATCAAAAAGGACAGTTTATCGAAGTTAAAATCCTTGGGAAATTAAAAAAGTTCGTCGCGGATGCATTACATTTAAAAACTGATTTACTACAGCCACAGAACGCAACACAACGTGCCTTTCTGTTTGTTTTCTTCAAAACATTTCATTATTTGTTGTGAAACCTACCTACCAAGCGCTGTCATAAATTAACGACGTTTGAAAGCTCGCGTTATTTTCGTCGGCTCTTCGAATTAGTGCGGCGAAATCATAATTCTGTTTGGCTGACAAGCGAAATGAAAGAATGCATTGTGCGAACGAAGAGTGTAGTTAAAATTAATAACTTAATCGCGCGCTGGCGCGCTTTAACGGCGCGGCGCATTTTCCCGTTTTTCAGCCGCGCCGCGCCGGCGCTGCGCCGGAGGTATCGATTGATATTAATTTCGGTTTATGATGACTTGGTTTATGATCTCGCGGGCGCGCCGCGCCGGCGGGGTGCCGCGCGCGTTTCGTCGCGGTCGTTCGACACGCGTTTAAAATTAGACCGGAAACAAAGACAAATGTCGCCGCCGCGAATTCGATGCCCGTCGAATTTGATGCACGCAAATCGCGCGCGCGGTTGCTATTTCTGCCGAAGACGACGGCGATTTACGACAAATTGATAGCCGTGCGGCGCGGGGACGATGCGCGAACAAAAATAAGCGGCGCGCGTGGGCGCGCGGCGGCGGCGGCGGCGGCGCTGCTCGCAGACGCGGAAGAAAATCGCGAGCTCGCTGCGCGGGCAGCGCGCCGGCGATAAATCATCGGCACATGCTCGAGACGACACCGCCACGCGCGCTTATCTCTCCGCTACCCCCCCGCACACCCCCACGGACGCAATTCTTAATAACGCGCGCTGCGCAGCCAAACCAGAGACCAGGCACGACGCTCCGACGTTCCGACGTCGTAAAAACTCCCGAGTGCGAGCAAACTTTCCGCTCCCTTGCTTACTGCTTGCACATCCATTGCGGGCGCTCCTTGTTTGCATTCGCCTCGGAATCCAATAATAAAAATGAGTTAATCGATTGAAAAATACGAAAATATGTCGCGCCGGCGAGGGGGAGCACGGCCCTGGCCCCAGTGGGGTGGCGGCGCGCGGGCACATCCCCGGCGCCGCGCAATTATTGCGCAAACATATCATATCATATTTGCCGCGCCGGCGCGGGCCTCGGGGCTGCCAGCCGGGCGATTACGCGCACTGTTTGAACTTTGCGCATCGACGTGTTCGAACATAAGTTTCGACGCGCCGAACACAACGAACACGTAATGTGACATAATTCACCCTCGTGCGTGGCGCGAGGGGTGTCATTGACGCGCCGCGCACTTTCCATTCTTTACATTGGAGGGTCTTTATTTATTAATGACGCCGGGGAGGGCGGTAAGACAATGCACGCCAGCGCCCGCCAGCGCGCGACTTCAATTTCCTTCGCAACTTGTTTCTTGTTGCTTGTTTCTTGTTTCAATCGAGCTGGTAATTAGCTCTGCATAGAATACACGATGTTGTCATGTCAAATGCGCCACTTTCTTCGGTGGGAACTGATTAGCGACTATCATGAAGTGCTCCTCTTCACATCATCTCGGTTTGTTTACTCCGACTGAAGTGCATCATCTCCCCGATCTCTGGCGCGCATTGCTGCACGCCGTTTAAGTGGAAGCGACTATTAGTCCTCTTTACGGCTCTCTGGCAGCCACCCCGCCGCTCCACTTAGGCGCCCCCCGAATCGTTCGGGAGCGGCAGGCTTCTTCGTCGCTGCCGCTGGCAGCCTGCGAACCTTCCGAAACGCGTGGCGCGTCTTGTAATGACGTTCGCAACTCTCCGGTCTGAAACTCTGAAACTTGCTGAATGTTGGATCTGGATCTGGATGGTGGATACTGCCTGGATCTCTGCCCAAGTGAGATGCAATGTGGCGATGACTTCCCTAGCTGCTTTCTGGAGCGATGATCATTGCGGTTGGGGCCATTAACAACCGCCCGGCGCGGCGTCAAGCCGTGAATGGAAGCGCCCAACCTAACGCCGACAGCGGCGGCGGGCATGAATAAAATGTTAATGACTTAATCGAATATCCCCTTCTGACTCCTCAGCTCGATCTGCAGATAGGGCTTGATGCGGATCGGATCGGATCGCATCGCTCGAGTGATTAATTAAGCCGTGCGTGCGTGCTAAGAATGCACTTACAACGTGATCGCCTTCTATGTACAGCTTGCATTCATAAAAACTCAATTGAGTCTATCGGATTTATTTACGAGTGCATCATAAACTGCTACTATGCTTTATACATCATGAAACATATTAATAGTAGTAGACAATCAGTAGTTCAGTACAGTTCATAAAAGCTGACAGTCTGTAAAAAAATATTTTCTAAAGTTCAGATTTGATGTAGTTGACATTTAATAACAGTTAGGTTACGTTCACTCATCCTATGTCGAGTAGATTGAGTTACTAGGGTAACTCCTTCCTCACTTCGACAGGTTTACTCTGAAGTTGATCGGAATATTCGAACGCACCGCGTAAACCGATGGACTCAATACACCTGACAGCTGACGCGTTTTGTGGATTTTCAAATCAAATTCAGATAAATGCCATGTACTGCAACGAGCAAATATACTCGCTGGCAAATGCCAATGCGAAATGTGTCTCATTTGGTTTATTGCAAAATATATTTTTGAACCGATCAAAATATTTGCAATGCATTATAAAAACTGAAAAACCCCACTTCAAGTTGCCTTCTTGCCTTCTTGCCTTCATGTTTCCTGCTATGAACTTAAACAAATAAAGTGTCATTATTTGACAAGTGAGGTTAGGAAATCCAGCTTCACTTCTTCCATTACAATAGTGAACCGAATTAAATAAAGCTAATATATGTATATGTTCTGTTAACTCATAACGTGCACCTGGTTGTTGAATGCGGGTGGTTTGGATTGCATGTCCTCCCGATTCCCGATCGTTATCGCCAACCATCCGCCTCGTCGCGGTCGGCGCGCATTATCTGTCATTATCTACCATTACGCGCCATTATCACCCTCCCAATAACGAGGCGCTCGCGGTTATTTAAGCGTGAATCGTTGTATCTTATCTCAATCGCGCCGCGCCGCGCCGCGCCGCACGAGGGGCGGCAAAGTGGCAAATTAAATGTGAAGTGTTTTTCGAGACACTAACAAGACAATAAAATGTGTGATTTTCCTTGATGAGGCGCGTGCTGTTATCGCGTGAGTCACGCGTTTAATTTTGCGCCGAGCTGTTGATGATGGCGGCGGTGCGGGGGGAGGCGGGCAAATTGCTTGTTAGGGTAGATAAAAACGTAATTCAGTTGCAGTCTAAACAGATTGATTATGTAGTTAAACAGGCGGATTGGATGATTGTTTTGCATGGAATAAAGTCGGCGATTGTGATAAATATGATGGCACGCAGGGACACGCAGGGAAATCACTTACAGTTTCCTCCTCCGCGCGGGATTAACTTGTAATGCGCCCTCGGCGCGGCGATGTTTTAACCCCGTCTGGTCTTTAGGGCCGCCTGCGCCACGCCGGTGATAAAGTGATAATGTCCATAATCGCCACCCTTCAGACGCACTCGTCGCCGGCGACGGCGTTTGACGCCGCACGCTGCGCGCGCGAGAGAGCGCGGCGGGGCGCGCGCGGGGCGGCGGACGGCGGCGGCGGTGAATCGATGAATAAACGCGACAAGGGTTCACACTTAGCGGGACGCGCGCGCGCCCGAACGTGAGAGGACTCCGTCACGCGTCACGCTCGTGCGCCCGCCG
Source organism: Earota dentata (assembly GCA_027574905.2). Lineage (NCBI taxonomy): Eukaryota > Metazoa > Arthropoda > Insecta > Coleoptera > Staphylinidae > Earota > Earota dentata. The sequence continues at coordinate 683 of JAODGB020025085.1, read as the reverse complement.
ATGTCTCTTTTTGCGAGCGGCGTCGATTTTTATGTGGCTTTTCGCTCAGATGCACTCTCGCCGGGCGGGGGGGGGGGCGGCCGGCGTATTTTATCTGCAGCGCCTCGCGGTATTTAAGTGCAAAGGACTATTAGTCCTCTTTACTGCGTCGGGAAAACTCGCAAACTTCGGAATCATTCAGCTGCTTGCAAAGGAAAAATGTCAGTTTGACGAGTTGATTTCAGTTCTTTCTTGGGAGGGGTGGGGATCTTAGTTAAGGCAATGTAATTAAGTGACATGCGAGTGAAAGAGGTCCTTGTCCACGGATACTATGAATAAATTAGGAATTTTCGATTGAACGCCATCGATATTGGACCACCGCCCAACTATGTATTTTTAACTACGAGACGATAATAATTATTTATGATATTAGTGTGTATAGAATGTAAAGAATCTTAAAATCACTTTACTCACGAATTTCATACAATATTTTTTCTACGGCCTAATTTAAATTTGTTCAGATTGTGTGCAACGCAAATATGTGACGCTGTGCCGTGGTGTCACTGCAACGTACCAAGGTTAGTGTAGTAACCATGGCAACGAACCAAACAAACCTCGCTGCGACGCTGCACTTGACCACGTGACAGTTCATTACCTAACTATAGTCTATTCAGCGAGAAAAGTGGTTTTGCCATGTTGCCAAC
>JAODGB020025039.1:0-11737 GCA_027574905.2 Earota dentata | reverse complement strand
CCCGCGTACTGCAAACCCCACCGGCGGCCGCGCGCGCGCGCCCCGGACTGGCCGAGCGCGCCCGCCGGACGCGCGCGCATTGTCTCTGTGATTGCGCGCCGATTTCGCGTACGTGATTTGCCGGACTTTTAGTTATTTTAGTTTGATAATCACAAGGCGGTCAATGGACAACGCTCATTCGCCGCATGCATGCATTCCGCACCAACAATAGAAATATTCGCAATTTCGCAAACGTGTAATGAGCATATATACGTACAGCCGTACTTACAGCTTACAGGCAGTGATGGAAACTGAAATGTTTTTCTTTTAAATTGAAACCGGTTATTTTTAATAGTAGTGGTTAAGGGTAAACCGGTTAAAGAGCGAAAGAAAAATATAACGGTTAGGGTTTTCGGTTACGGTTTTAGATGTTTCCAAAATAAAAAAAATAAAAATAGAACAAACATTTTTGTTCATTAGTATGCAAGGTTTGATTGAATAAGAAAACATGTAAATTGCAAAATTAAAAATATAAACTCTTAAAAGAAAAACTAATAAAACAAACGTAAACAACAAACATATAAAATAAAACAAATGCATACAAAAAAATTGTAATTTCAAGAATAAAAACGAGTGTTTTGCAAGAAAAGTACAAAACTCACAAATCATCTTCTTACATCTCTTCTGGTTTCGAATTTGTCCGAAGCAATAACACATTTTCTAGGTTTTCACTTGAAAGATCGGTTCAATTCGGATAATTCTCACTTGCGTTACATGCATTGCAAGGACTATCTCAAGGACTCAAAAGTGACGTAACGAGATCAGGATCTTAATTATCGTAAATAATTAATTAAAATTCGAAATCAACATATTAGAACATTTCCCAAGCTGGAACTGATTTATTTTAATATTTTTTCCATTATCCTTACAATGGAACTGCCAAGTTCCACATAGGTGGTAAACAGTAACAGGCGAAACCGGTTTTCTTGTAATTCGGTTAACGGTTACCGCTCTTTTGAAGAAATTTTATTTCGTTTACGGTTACGGGTTCGGTAACAGAAAAAACCGGGAAATATATCGGTTAACGCTTAATTTAACCGGTTAAATTTAACCGGTTTCCATCCCTGCTTACAGGGTGTTCGCATTGCAATCGCCATCTATTATAAACGGTAAACGTCACCGATGCTTTAGAAACTAATTCAGAAATTCATAGCGATGCTTGCGCGCATTTCGTTCACCAGTGATGTCAACGTTCACACTCGCCAATAAAAGACTCTTTTTGATCTGTCCAACAAAGTCGATCTATAGTTGTAGACTATTTGCAATAAGTTTTTATTGTTCAATCTAGTTCTATCTGTTTTACACGATTGCTGGTAAAAAGTTGACTTTGTTGCATCGGCGCGAAAGTTTCGATCCTTGGAAGTAACTTCGCGCCGCTTACCGTCCCAAGTCTGCAAGCACGCGCCACCGCCGCCACCGCCGCCGTCGCGAAAATGGCATTTTCTTGCGTATGCCTCGAAAATTCAAGACAAAGTTCCCGCGCGCCAGCAAATCTATCACGATTCCGATTCCGCGTGCGTTGCGCCATTCTTTCTGCGCTTTATCAGCGCCGCCGCCGCCGCCACCACGGTCGCCACGGCCGCCAACTCTTGCGAAGATGCACGCGCGCGAGATTCGCCACGGGCGCCAGAACAAATGGCTCCCTCGACAATTAAAAGTCCTCCACTTCTTCCACTGCCGCCGCTCGTTTTTCGCACTGCATTAGGGGGGTGGCTGCTGGCGGTTTGGGGGCAAGCGCAACGCTTTGCATACTGGCAGCACTAACACAATGTATGTCGGGTTGCTTCTTGACACTGAGGAGGTGTGTGAAAAATGTCGAACCAAACAAAATGTTTGATGCAGATTTTTGTCCTTTTCTCGGTAACAGTCGATGCAAGATGTCACTAATGTTCAGCGTGGGTTGGAAAATATGAAATAGTTCAAATTTGCTGCGCAGCCAAGAAGAGACTGTAGATCGAAAAATTAATTAACGACTGGCGAAGTGTTGATAAACATTCGCATAAAGGGCGCGGCGTCGCGAGCGCGCCGAAGGCAGCGATGTGTTGAAGTGGCGCGCTCTTGCGCCGCCGGCGGCACAATGCATGCAAAACATGGCAAGTCGAGGAGGCGAGTGACAATGTGACATGAGCGCCGCGCCGGCTTGATCGCGGCTTAATCGTGTAACGCGGGCGCGCCGCCGCCGCCGCCGCCTCGAAACAATTTCCAAACATTCCTCATTCTTTCGGCAGACAATGCCGCGCGCGACATGAAGAACCACCCGCCCCGCGGCCCGCGCCCCGCGCACAATAGCTAGAAAACTCACCATTTCCAATTGCACTTCAAGCGCAGCGCGCCAGCCGCGCCGCGGTGGAAATCGTCTTCGGCGATAATCGCGCGCGCATTCGTTTATTATTTATTGAGTTATTGAGGCATGAATCGTTGTTATCGCATCGTTTAGAGGCTGCGGCCGGACGGTCCGTAAATTGCGCGGCGATTCGTAGATGTGACCGGCGCGCCGCCTTCCCGCTCGCAGACGCCGAAAGTTCGGCCGCGCGCAGATCGAAATCGAACTATATTAATGAGTAATGATGCACGACGGCCGATACATGCAATAATCATTAGTCGCCGGAGCGAACGTAACAGATACACATTGCGGCGCGCGCGCTCTCCGCACCCCGCGCCCGCGAAAAGCGCGCGATGCGACCGCGCGCGACCGCCGCGCCGGAGACGAGCAATAATAATAATGGGCAATGATATATGTCGGTGCGATTGTAATCGTATCATTCGTACCGGTGCCGGTACGGCACGCCGCGTCGTGCACGACGCCGCACCGGCCCGGCGCTGTTCACATCATGCGAAGAGGTTCATGCGACTAATGTCCGAGTCATGTTCATGTTCATATTCCGTCGTCTTATCTAATTATCGGACGGGCGCTCGGCCGAGCGCGCGCGCTTTCGTGGTGCTTTAAAGTCGCTCGGAATTAATAAATGTTCTGCATGATTTCTTTTTTTCAACTTCAACCGCCGCTTCTTCTTGTTGCCGAATGTTTCACCTGGGAATCTAACGAAGTTTGCTTTCAAAGCTCTCTACATATGCTCACTACATCTCAAATTCCACCATTTATTTTCTTCCTTTCAACAAATAAAGGCTTGATCCTCGTTGGCACTCCTAATTTAGACATTTTTAAACTGCTGCTAATTCTGGTATCACCACCATCAAAATGATTGAAATATATAATATGCAATTTACCTTTTAAACTACATTGTAACACATTTTAAAATCTGTGTTTGTGACAGACAGGGATGGAAAATTGTCTATTCCAGTAAGCAACTTCCAACTAGTGTATTTCATCAACTAAGTTTGCGGTGCACCTGTAACTTAATCAAATTATCTTCCAGACTTCGTAAAAAAATCTATTTTTCTAGTGGTGCTATCAATTAAGCGAAATTTAATTCGAGCAAATCCTTGAATGTTGCTTATTTGCAGTACCCAAATTCCACCCTGCGTATTTCATGAACTCAGGATGCATCTGATAATGAGGTTGTTACAAGATTTTTTAAATTTTTTTCTTGGATTTTGTAGTATGTAATTATAACATTTTTTTTACATTTTTAAAGTTGTTTTCAGCCGTAATTATCATTCATCTTCACTCTATAATAATTGATATAGCGACTTTAAAAATGTAAAAAAAAAAGTTATTTATTAAATTAGTGTGTAAAGTATGATTTTAAAATGCCAGGTCGAGTAAAATGTTCGGTTGAGCATCTTAAAATCACTTTACTCACGAATTTCACATAATATTTTTTCGACGGCCAAATTTAAAATTGTTCCGATTGTGTGACGCTGTCATTGTGGAACGATCCAAGGTTAGTGTAGTAACCATAGCAACGAACCAAACAAACCTCGCTGCGACGCTGCACTTGACCACGTGACCACAGTTCATTACCTAACTATGTTGACGAATGAAGCCATTAATATTTGAAATTGAAACACGTTATTAAAGAGATATTTTGCGCATTGTAAGCGGCACGATAATAACCTATTTTAGAGATAATATATTTACATTTATATTATAATTAGATACTACAGAATCTTTTTTTTATAAAAAAAAGTTTCATGCAACAAGCCTATTGTGTAGCTTCTCCTATTTTATCGACATCTAATTGGAGAAAAAAATTATAAGTTTCTTATTTGCAGTACTCAACTTCCACTCAGAGTAAATGTTAAACTAAACATGCGATGCACGTGTAATTTGCATTTTTAGATAGCCAATTTAATTCTTGATAAGAATATATAAAATAATCTCTTGATTGTGTTGTGGTGCTATCATTTAATCAACATTTAATTGAGGAATTCATGGAATATTGTTTATTTGCTGTACCCAAGTTCTGTCCCGTCTATTTCTTGAATTAAGTATGAAGGTGTACCTGGAACTTGCACTATTGGGTAGAAATGTAATTCTCTTTTAGGGTATGTTAAAAACCTCGCAATAGTGTTGCGGTTTTATTATTAACTAGTTTGATAATGAAGCCATTAATGTTAGAAATTGTAAAATGTTATTAAAGAGGAATTTTGCGCATTGTTAGCGGCACGATAATAACCTATTTTAGAAGTGATATATTATTATTTATATTTATATTATAATTAAATACTATAGAATCGACAGCTAATTCGGTCAAATCATTGTAAGTTTCATCAACTTCTACTCAGTATATTTCATAAACTAAGTTTGCAGTGCACGTGTGATTTGTAGTATTGGATAGGCAATTTAATTCTCTTTCGGAACATATATAATAAGCTGTTGATTTTGTTGCGATGCTGTTATTTTATCGACATTTAATTCGAGCAACTTCTTCAGTCTATTTCATGAACTGCACCTGTAACTTGCATATACAATTTCATTATCTTTTAGAATACATTTTAAAAAAATCTACTGTGCCAGCTGGATGTTAAATATAGTCCACGCTATTTTATATGAACAAGGCAAGGACTCGTTAAGTATCAAGTAGATTGTGGACACTTGTTATCAATGTCTTATATAACGTGGCAAGTGCTTGAAAGCAATGAAAAGTAATGATGTTTTCGCTTTGTTGAGATTTAGTCCGATCAGTTCTATTAGTGCGCGTTAATTTTCGACGTGGAAGGAGCGCAAGGCAAGGCGCTAGGAGTGCAAAGCAAGAAAAACGCGCCACGCAGCGGTCGTCCGAAGAAAAGGCGCATTCGAGCGGAAACGCGGTGACTTTATAGGTCGTGCATGTGCTCATTGCCCGGTGGTGTCCGCCGGGCCGGAGCGTTTCTTTGCATTTGCACATTCGTGCATGAGCGCCGTATCGATCATGCAAAGTCGGACGCGGCGGCGAGGCACGAAAAAGCGCTGGAACACGACGGCCGCGTCCAGCCGCCGACGAAGAAGAGGACGATGGAACAACAAGAAAGAAGCAAAAAGAATGAAGGCGGCCGAACGAGTGTGTGTAATAGTGTGAAGTGTGAAATGAGCATCGGCGTTGCAGGCGAAAAAAGAGGCACAACACACCGAACAAAACGGCGCAAGAACAACGCCAGCGGTGACGGCGCGACACTGAAGAAATAAGAAACGATATGGATGTGGTCCATTGATGCATGCAATTTAATATGAATCATTCGAACGTAACGCACCGGCACACCGGCGGCAGGTACGCGCACAATACCAACCTCCACACAGCAGCAATGAAGCTGCGCGCCAAAGAAGGCCCCAGTGTGTGGTGAAACGGCGAAAAATTGCGCCGCAAGAAAAACGCAACGTGTTTATTTCTCAAGTTTCCACGATTGCGCGCGGCGTGTCGAATCGCCGTCGCCGACGCGATTTCACTCTCGATTGCGAGTTTCCCGCCGCGCCCATATTTCGTCTCGCGCTTTTCGCGCGCGGCTCTAATGTCTTAATTAAACATGAATAATCGCCGATATGAATTAACGTATTAGCTTCATCCCATCTTGGCCGTGCGGATCTGCGCGCTGAATCCTGGCGAAGCGGAGAAAGACGCGGGGGTGGTGCGATGCGGGAACGGGAAGAAGCGGAGACGGCGAAGGATTTTAATAAATGCGCCAGCGAGCGGGTGAAAAACGTGGAATACATGCTAGAAAATAAATAACAATAGATGCGGGCTTCAATCTGCGGAATCTTCCTCCGGTTCAGTTTCCAGCATTCGAAGGATTACGCAGTATCTGGAGGGCGGGAGGGAAAAGGGTGCGTTTTAATTAATATTTCGAATTTGTCTTAATTCTTATGCCGACTGACGTTCGCCCGGATCCGCACTCCTCACAGCGCACTCGCACAAGCCCTTTTTGTTTCGTGCGCATTCACGTTGGTTCGATAATTTCGACATTTTGCTTTGGGATGTCAACAATAAAAATAATCTAGATTAGTAAAGGATTCTTCTTTTAAATTTTCAATATATGGATTGTGTGCGGAAGGAGCCAAAATAAAGCAGTGTGGTTCATCGCATTTGTACAGCATCATGCGTGCCGCCTGCTTTTTGCCCGCGCCGCGCCTGGCAAGAGATCCGGCGAATCCAGCTGATCAATCAAAGTGGTCGGCCGCGCGCAATCAAAGCGGCGGGCGCGATCCGGCCCCGGCTCGCATGACGGACCACCTCCCGACGCGCCGACGGGTATTCACTTATTGCCGGCGGCCGCGCGCCCGCGCTATAAATTTAATTAGCCGCAAATGACTTGCTCCTCTGGCAGGGCCCGTCGCGCCGCTTTTCGGCGCGGGCACCGCATTAGAAGATCGACGCGCGGCACGCGCCCCCGCCCGCGCGGCGCGCCGGCCCGCTCGATCATTCGCGCCGCGCATCGCCGCCGGATTTGTTATTTCATTTCACACATGCACACGCGCGGCGCGCGCAAATCGAGCGCAAACCGCACGCACGTCAGGCGTCGGGCGGCGCGGGGGGGAGATGCACGCGGCGGCGGCGGCGCTGGAATTCAATTATTCCACGACAATGCCGCGGCCCGCCGCTCCGCACGACCACACTCACACACCTGCGCTGCGTGGCGCGTGATGAATTACGTGATGCGCGTGTGTTTCCTGCCCGCCAAGCTTTGTTTCACCTCGATTACACATGCCAGGATATCGCCGCGTGGAAATGCGCCCAGGGTCAAGATCGGTGCTCGCGCTTTCTTGCGCAGTGGCTACTTGGCCAAATTATGCGCGTGCCTATCGACCCACATCCAGGCTTCATTATTGCAAATATTCACGCCGAGTACTTAGCGCGAACTTAAAATTCCCATTGCTTGAATTGGCAATTGAAGCAATCATTTTTTTGCAGCGGGAAATTTCAATCCGCGCGATTCGCGGCGCGGCGGCCCGCGCGCACTTGAGACTTTCCGCTCGTTGGGCGACTTGGTGGAGGCATTCAGCATTCAGCCATTCATTAAGTGCTAAGTGGCTATTATCGCCATTATGTCGTGCGGACGGGCGCGTAACCATGTAAGCATCGTTTAAACATGTAAACATTTTCGTGCCGAAGCGTGAGCGGCATACACGTACACACACGCACTTCGCGGCACACGATGCCTGCGGATGTATGTGTGTATGTGTGTGTGTGGGTTGGCGGTGCGCATCTCGCTCGCTGACGCCGCGCCGGCAAGGTAATAACCGTGAACGCTGGCGCTCGCGAACGGATTAACATGTGAACGCATATCAACGTATCATTTAATTAATTATCATCTGCGTTTCGGTTTCGACGTTCTGCGCGCTCGGCGTTCGACATTCGTTTGTCCCGACCATTGGGCGCTGTTTTAGTTAAATCCGCAACTCGTGTGTGCTTACACTGCTTACATGCCGTGCAGGCTGTAACGAGGAGGGCAATTACACGCCGTGTGAATCATATTCCCCAGCAACATATTACGATTTGATTTAATTAATGTTGCCAGCCGTGTGTGGCGCGCATATGTTGATGGAGGCTTGCTGCAGCCGAAAAATTCAAACTGTGATATTCAGGACCAAAATGAGTGCAAATGATACTTCACATTATCCTAATTTCGTTTGTGTTTTGGGAATAGTACAGAAGTATTTTTCTTCGAGATTTCCACATTTCAACAACTTGTAATTAGGTTATTCATCTCAGTTGAATTTGGAAACAAGAATTATGGGATGTTATATATGGGGGCATTTAATAGTTATATGTTCAAACGGATTTCTGAAAATTCAATATTATAAAAATAAAAGCCGATTTGCTTTCGCGATGTCAGCAATCTTTCCCAATGAAAAACGAGTATTTGATTTAATTAATGTTGTCAGCCGTGTGTGGCGCGCATATGTTAGTGGAGGCTTGGTGCAGCCGAAAAATCCAAACTGAGATATTCAGGCCCTAAATGAGTGCAAATGATACTTCATATTATCCTAATTTCGCTTGTATGTTTTGGGAATAGTAAGGCAGTATTTTTCTTCGAGATTTCTACATTTCAAAAACTTGTAATTAGGTAATTCCTCCTCAGTTGAAGTTGTAAACAAGAATTATGTGATGTTATATATGGTGGCATTTAATAGTTATATGTTCAAACGAATTTCTGAAAATTCAATATTTTAAAAATAAAAGCCGCTTTGCCTTTCGTGATGTCACCAATCTTTCCCGATGAAAAACGAGTATTTGATTTAATTAATGTTGTCAGCCGTGTGTGAAGCGCATATGTTGGTGGATTCTTGCTGCAACATGATACCTCATATTATCCTAATTTCGTTTGTGTTTTGGGAATAGTACAGCAGTATTTTTCTTCTAGATTTCCACATTTCACAAACTTCTCATTAGGTTATTCACCTCAGTTGAATTTGGAAACAAGAATTATGGGATGTTATATGTGGGGCATTTAATAGTTACATGTTCAAACGGATTTCTGAAAATTCAATATTTTAAAAATAAAAGCCGATTTGCGTTTCGTGTATTTGAAAACAAGCCGTCCGACAACATTGGTCCAGTTAGTAACGGAAATCGTATTTTATTTAAAAACTATTGCATTTTCAGAAAAACTAATTTTACATATTTGTGTTTAAGAGCATTTATCATATATTAGAAAATGAGTGAACAACCTTAGCGTGTCAAGCGACCAAATCAAAACATTTTAAAGCCAGTAAAATATTAATCTAGAAAAAGTACAAAAAAAAAAGAAAATAGATTCTAATGTGACCCATTCTATGTGCTATTGTTTCTTCAAATGGAGTCTTGATTAGATTCGTTTTAAAAAGCTCAATCTTAAAAGTTTAAAATCTTTGTGCTATTCTGCAAAATAACAACTAAAACGTTAAATACAACAAGCTGATTTACTTTTTAACGTTGCTTCGAATATCGAGGAACTAATAACTAATAAGAATAAAGTAGCGACGTCATCGTGAGCGTAGTGATTGTTCGTTGCAATGAAAAGCACATGCCAACATCGCCGAGCGTAGACGAACAATCGTTTACAATCGTTTTGGACGTGCCGCGTCCACCATCGGCGATGTTATCGAATTACTAATTTGATTAACTCAACCGAGCGCGAAGCAGTTTAATTTTAAGCTAACAAAAAGGCCGCAACAAGTTGTAAAATGTTGCAATTCGACGGGTGCGTTGTCCGCGGTGGCCGGCGAAATCGAGCAATTACCATTTTTTCCGCGCATGACTTCGGAGCGCTGGTGCCCTCTTGCTGCGCCTGGCGGTGCCGAAAAACGTGTGGGGGGTTCAAAGGTATCGGTTGCGTTCGGCGATCGCGAGCGCCGATTGTCGATGTGGGTGGGTTCCGGTCGTGGCTTCGTGCGCGCCATGCGTCTCGCTCGCGCGCGCGTTCTCTTCATAACTCATCGGCGTCGTTGCGGTGGCGCAAACTAGTCCGCGCGCGCACTTTTCCCTGCGCGCCCGCCGCTCGCCGGCAACAAATTGCGCGCCGCGCGCGGCCGCTCTATTAGTTTATGGCCGGCGCGGCGCGTCTTCGTAATTATCGCCGAGTATTTATCGCCCATCGTCGGCCCGTTCGTGCCCGCGATTGACCAACGTCGATCGCTCGACGACAAAACAATGCGCTGCGAAATTGTGCAAATTGCTCGTGATTTACAGCGATAAAATCGCCGATAAAAACCACTTAGGGCTAGTTTACAACAACACGCGCTTGCTGCGATCGCGGCGAATTTATTTTCACTCATCAGGAGCTTTTGACTTGGGAAGCATTTGGCTTGAGCTTAGAGCAGGGACCATACTAGGGCGACTGGGACGCTACAGATCCAGATAGGTTGGAAGTCCCTGTTTCATGTTAAGCTGCACACAGGCCATAGGGTCCATTGTGTTACCATTGGGGAGAGTATACTGTTCCAGCAACCTAACCCAAATTAACCTAACCTTTTTTTTCTCACTCTGTTCGGTAATGCTACTATTGCGGAATCGCCTTTCGGCATTGCTTCACGATAGTAACATGTCGATTTTTTATGATATGTACGATTGGAAGCATACATAACTATTCTATAAAGTCGACACAATTTTTTCTCCTCTGCGATTTGAACCGTAGACCTTTTGATCAGCAATTAAGACGCTACCCGCTGGACTACCTAACCTAACAAACCTAACCTAACCTAACCTAAAGAATATGCACCGAGAAACTCCCCGATAAAAAAACTCGATACACCGCTGGGTTTGAAAGACCTCCCGAATGCTACAGAGCGGCATTAGCTAACTCGGTTCCCTGACTTATAGAATATTTTCATTTTTTACTTTCTGTCTCCGACCGGTGCCCAAGGAAAACTTTCCGATGCGTCCTAGGACGTGCCCTTGACTTCGCCGTGGTTTGACCGGCTCCGGTTTTTATTGGGTCAGATTTGGAGCGGAATTCTGGCAGTTATGGAATGCGGACCTGCGGTTGGGCAGGAAGCAATTGCCGCCCCAAATTCAATGCCGCAGCTCGAATTATTCTCATATTCTATGCGCCCATCCCATCGCCAGCGCCACTGCACGACACCCATGCACTACTCGCCGGCATCGATTCTTCTCCCATTTCCGCCGGGCGAACGATTCGCATCGTTCTTCGCGCGATTATCGGTGGCTGCGTCGTCTCCGCGGCGCTATTTAATTTGCGATCGCTCATACTCGCGCCCGCGCACATATTTCATCATTTGGCTTCTTCCGCGCTTCCCGCCTGCCGCGCGGATCCGAATCGGAAGCCGGGTGCTGCGAGGGGCTCAGGCTGTGGCGGGCGGCGCAATGTGCAAATCTGCACCTCGCGTGCGAGCATTGCGGTGTGAAATACGCATCGCGCGATAAAGTCATGTCACAAATCCGGCGGCGCGCGCGCGCATGCATCGGGTGGCAAGCAACAAAGCCGCATTATGCGCGAATTATGCCGGGTGGTTCTCGATAGGCGAGGGCTGGCATGGTGTGGCGCAGGGCTCGACAAAGGTAACACATACGTATTCCAGCATAGAGTACCACACCTATACTGTTTTCGCTGTAACATCGTCAAAAGTTGACAGTTCTAACTGCACATGGGTGGGGGACTGCAGCGGCGCATTATAATCTTTTTTGTCTTAAAATCGTACAAAGCATGTACATTATGTAAAATAATTATGAGAATTAAATATAGTATTACCAATAACATTTTTTGTGAAAATGTATATTAATTTGAGTAAACCTTTGATTCTTGTCTTATTATTTTAATGCTGTAAATATTGCACGTCCATGACGTCGTGTAATGTTGTCAAGTGGTTGTTGAGACTTTCTAT
>JAODGB020024824.1:0-14599 GCA_027574905.2 Earota dentata | reverse complement strand
CCTTTTTTATGAAATTTTTTTTTTTTGCAATTAATTTTTATTTAACAAAAAAAAAAAAAATTTTATTATTGAGGAATAGGGAGCCCCCCCCCCCCCCCCCCCCCGTAAATTCTTTCAGGATGTGCTCATGATATCATGATTCATTATTTTCACACGCTGCAGTAAATCGTTGAGGAAGAAACTGCGAAAATGATTGACCACTCCAATCCGCCAAAGAAAAAGATGTTCCGGTCGAGATTGACTGTGTTGGCGTTGGAAAGGGGCGTCATGTCGACCATATTACCGGAGAACGTCTCATCCAGCCCGCAAACATTTGAAGGAACGGTCGACGGGAAAGGTAAAAGCCATTTTGATGTCGATTTGTTAAGCCATTACCTAAAATGCTAAAATGCATAATTCTTATAAATCCCTAGTCTGAAAGTGTAACATCTGTCACGGTCTGGCAAGAAATGCACGTTTTACGTTGAGGAAGTAGAACCGTGGGAACCTTTTTTTCTTACAAATGTACCCAGCACAAATAAGTAATTGATATCCTGAAGGTTCAATGTCTGGTTGGGTTTTATTTGTGTTTTTTTCGCATATGCAAGTCAAGACACGCGCGTCGACACTTTGCATTCACACTTGGTGCATGATTCAAAGTAATGTCGGACACGATCCAGGAATGTGCTGTTGTTTGTTGTCGAGGACAAAACACGCGTCGCTGCCAACACGGAGAACGGGGGTAAACTTAAATGAAAATTTTAGTAGGACGGACGAATGTGCTCGCGCTCGGGTCTCCATGGAAATACGCCGGATCCAGCTTTTGTATACATATACTATATTATTTTAATTTTTAATATTACCGTGCATTTGGATACTATTTTGTATAGTCGTAAAGATGCGCCAAGCGCGAAACATGCCGTAGAATAATACATCATTGTGTACAAATGCACGGTAATATTATAAATTAAAATAAAATATCATGGACTACGTTCACAAACGAATACTAAAAAAAATTATATTATTATATGCATTCACTACATTTTTCTAACAATCGTCTCTAAACCCTTGAAGCGAACGGAACTGCTTTGCTTTACCCGAGTATTATAAGAGGCTTGGTTTCCAAGGATTTTAATATCCCGCAGTTCCAGAAATATTCCTGTTGACGGCTTAACATTTCATACTTGATTCCTTGAAGTTCTTGGAAACTGAAAATATTTTATATTTGTTGTGACTGCTTTTCACAGAATTCTTCACCATATTGATCATTATATCAATAATGGTTGGCCTCGCCTTATTGTTGTGCATGTGCATCTTTTGCCTGGTGCGCAGATTTCGTAAGACGCGCGATGAGGATGCGAACAGGGTAAAAGGCATATTGGTTTACCCATCACTGAGGAGAGCCCAACAACCTCAATTATTGTGAGTGAAACTTCTTTACAAAGCAAAACTAAGTTTTCCCTCGCACCTCTTTGGCCTATGCCCAATAGTATGGTTGAGGTAAACTTTGTACCACATACACTGCAAACCCTGCAAAACCTCTAGTTTCAACTATTATAATATTTGACTGCTGGAAAAAGCACAGGAGTAATAACACTTTGCACGTTAAGGCTTGTAGCTGGCAAAACTTGAATCATATTTTTTTCTTCTTGTTTTTAGGCACAAGGAGATTCATTTCAGCTTGCCACCTATGCGAAGTAATTCTTTGAGCGATCTGCATGATAATGAACAGGACTCAGACGTAGATATTGAAACTGACTCTCTAATGCCTATGACGGAAAATAATCAACGGTCTCATTCCATCAGTAAGTATCGTGGATGCTGCTTTAATCTAATCCTGAATAACTTGACATCCAATGTGGATAATAAGCGGCGGAATTTATTTCCTATTATTGGCAACAAATCCCGCCGCCTATGTACGGCATGCGTAACGAGATGCAGTAACCAATAGAAGGATAAAACTAGGAAATGGAATTGAATAGTAAATTGAGATATCGATTTTTCTTCCCGCAGGTTGCTACGGCCTGGGTGTAATTGAACCATCTTTGTACAAGAATGCATTAGATTTGGACGACATTAAATGGCCAGATGGACACATTGGACGCCTATGGTTTTCGCTTCGCTACGAACCTGCTACTGAAAAGTTCATCATATCCTTGTTGAAGGCAATGAACTTACCATCCCGCACATTTGGCACTGTAAACAGTTGCGATCCATATGTTAGGTAGGTGTCGACAAACTGCTTCTTTCTTGTTGTTTACTTTAATTATGTTTGGTTTGCTTCAGATTGCATTTGATGCCAGATGAAAGACGTTATCTGGTGTCGAAGCAGAAGAAGAAGACCTGCAATCCCTACTTCGATGAAACACTGGTCTTTCATGTAAGAAACATTCACACAATATGAAAATTGAGAAAATAATTTAAAATTATTTATTTATTTCTTGAGGTATCTCCAAAGGATATGGCTGATCATTATTTGAAGCTCACTGTCGTCGACGGTGGACGTACTAAGCGCCGCGCTGATATTGGACATGCCTTATACTTCCTCAAAGACTTGGAGGTTGGAGATGGGTCTATACAACAACTCTTTAAGCTGGATTTGGAAAAGGTAGTACGACGCAATATAACCGAACTATGAATCACAGAATTATTATTTCATCGATTTATTACTCGCTACTTGCAGGAAACTGCGGAGATTCCGTCTGATATCGGTGAACTACTTATTTCGCTGGTATACAATGAGAATCTCTGTCGATTGACTGCTACCGTGATGGAGGCACGCCGGCTCAAAGTAAGTACATCTCCAATCTTTGTGTGGCTCATGAGGAATCGTGAAAATTGGAATCCATGGAAAATGTATATTTATGACTGTGGACTATGTAGAAGTATATAATATTTTCAAGGAAAAGGATGAGCTAAATCGATTTTAAGCATAGCATTATCCGTCCAGTAGTGGTACCAAACAATAGGTTCATAAATCCCATAGATGTCATTTTGCAAAGATAACCATAATTACAAAGCACTAATTTATTAATTAAAATAGACGTTACGTATCACCGAATCGGGGAGGAATTACATTGTTACCTTAACATTGGAAGTATGCGTATATAAGTTTAATTATTAAACAGAAAGCACCTGATGATATACAGTTTGACATTAGATTAAATATTTTATAACTATGTATATTACAAGTTACGACATATTTTACACTTTTAGTTATAATTAATGACAAATCCAAATAAAATTCCGAACAAAAATATAATTACAAATTTTAACCAGCGTGTGCTTATCGATGCTCGTTTTCTCATCAACTGCTTAAGCAAATAATGATTACGGTCGGTATAAGGAGGGTATCTTATCTGTTCGACTTTCTGAACGAGAACGCTTAAGGGTTTTTTCAACACGCTTTTCGCGTGCGTGAAAGTCTCGAATGTCTTCTTGCCATGGTAACATCCAAATCCACTCGCACCCACGCCGCCGAATGGCAAACTCTCTGCGGCAAAGTGCATTAAAACATCATTTACCGTCACGCCGCCCGACGACGTTCTGGTGATCAATTGCTCCACGACCTGGCTGTTCTTGGCGAAAATGTACAATGCGAGCGGCTTTTCCCTGGCGTTTAAAAACGCGATAGTCTCGTCAACACTCTGTATCACAACGATCGGCAAAATCGGCCCATAAGTTTGATCATACATCAGAGCATAGTTGGGGGTCACGTTCGCTAAAATTGTCGGCTGGAAGTACAGGCTTTTGCGATCATGCTCGCCGCCATATGCTATCTCCTTCCCATTCAGAAAAGATGCGAGACGATCGAAGTGCTCTTCGGAGATGATGCGTGCATAATCCGGCGACTCCTTGGGGTTGCCATAAAATTGCTGCACCACCGCTGGCGCCGCGCGGATAAAACTTGCCATTACGTCTTTCGTGCATAGGACATACCCAGGTGCAATGCAGGTTTGTCCTGCATTCACGCACTTGCCCCACATTACTCGTTGCACAGTAAGTAAGATATCAGCGGATGCGTCTATGTACACTGGATTTTGGCTGCCCACGACAAATGTGCCAGGAGTTAACGACTTGGAACACAGCGCTTGCAAACGCTTGGCTTCATTAAATGTGCCAGTAAAAAATAGGTAGTCAATGTCGCAATTCTTGGTAATTGGAACGTCGGATAATAGATAACAAGCAGCATCCAAATAAATATGCAACGTCTCCATGAGGAATTTTCTGGTTCGCTTGGTTTGTGAGGGTGGCTGCAATACTACGCAATTGCCTGCTGCGATTGCGCTTGCTAATGGTAACAAAGTGCTCTGAAGTGGATAATTCCATGCGCCCACGATGTAAACAACTCCGTATGCATCTCGGTATATCTGAGCTTGACTGAACAAATCCATCATGCGTCTGTATGCATTCTTCGGCTTAATCCAGCTTTCAAAGTTATACACCACATTCAGTAGGTCGTTCTTTAAGAACTCAATTTCAAATAAAGAAGCTTCAAAGGACGACTTGCCCAGATCGCAGTTCAGCGATTCCACCATTTCGTATTCTTTGTCCTTGTACATACGCAGTAAATTTCTTAACTGGTCCTTCCGGAACTTTGCAGATTGGGTACGACCTTGAATATAGCTCTCGCGGGCCGTGTTGATTATATCATCAAAAGTGGCAACTTTTTTGGGCACAATCTCCACGATACACTCCATGGCGGTGGTCGTTGAATGCACACTCGCAGACATGTTGTTTACGAATGAGAGATGACAATCAAAACTGTGGAGGTGACTTTGTTCTCAAATAAAAATGTAACTTGTTAATTTCGCAAAAATAACCAGCTGTCCTTGAAGTCTCAACTTCGTTATAAACAGCGCACAAAAACAGTTTTGCTTACAACTTGTTTGCGACGTCTCAAAGGGTTTATTAGCGCGATGAAAATGACTTGAAAATTGCGACACTCTCGACTGTGAAGCAAGTTCTATGCGAAATAAAGCTATGAGCATATTGCAAGGATAAACCAACCGTTTTGATTTGATTCCACCTCTCTGGTTTAAAGCCTGTCGTCCAATGTGACTTGATACAAGTCGGCAACACTTATTGGAAGTGTATGACGAAACGTCAATTCCAAATGCAAAAAGATGACCCTCATATAAGCACGAAGTGCAGGCGCTGTAAATCTACACGTTTCCATTTCCACGCGATTAGAAAGGCAAAGGAGGCACCTGCTTAAGGTAATTGACCGGTGTCTATCTCCAGCCGCATGCAGATCCAATAGGAAATGTTACGTTTTGGATTCGAGTGGAGCGATGTGCGAGTTGGAGCAAGGAAACAAGAAACAAGGAAATAACAAAACTAGGAAATGCAACACAGAAATGCACTTTGTGCAAATTAAAGTCGACTCTTGGCACTTAGCGCACGCTACAGATTACCTACATGCCATCAAAATGCATGTGCGTATGTGTGCGCAATTATAGGTACCTGACTATGATATACCCCAATCATATAATTTTATCGTACCGTCCTGCTTGAACTGCAACACGTGGCTTGCGTGTGTGTGCTTTCAATTTCCATCGTAAACACGCCGCCGATGATTGCGTGAAAGTCCAATTGCCGCACACGCTGTGCACTCGCGTTTGAACTGCATTTATCGATATGACATAATATCACACATAATATCATTTTGCGTTGGATTGAAATTGGAACAAGCGGGCGCTTCAACGTATAGTGCCAGTTCGGCCGCTGCCGCTCGTTCCATTTAACGAGTGCGATCAATTTGCATTTTATTCAATGCGCATCACTATTCAACAGCCATAATATGTAATTATTATTATGCACAGGTTTGTGTTATAAGTGTTTATAACAAAAAATTGCTCAATGCCGCATAATTGAGTACTTATGGACAAATAGTAAAACATTGTGATGACTGCCATAACGGCGATGACTACGATTTTCCCAAATGGATACGAATTATTCAATTATGACTGTAATTAAGAAACTTTCTTCAGCAAAATGACCATGAGTGGCATTCAAGTTGACACAGGCATTCACTTACGCTGTGCACTTTGCATGCATGAATAATTCATTGTCTCGATTCTAGGTGATAGATGTTATTGATTTCATATCAGGAAGCATGTGAATCTTAGATAAATATTTTAGATTTGCATAAGCCAGAAACTTCATTTACCTGGAAATTATGGTTTCGCCCGTGGAGACATTCCGCTATTATTTCATAAAATTTTCATGGAATATCACATAACTGACATTCATTTTAAACAACTTTATCTTTGCCAATGTTGATTGTCCATACATTAACAACAAATCCTTGATTTAATTTAGAAGCGACAATGACAACTACAATATTGAGTGATACAAAATATATATATTCGCAATAATAACACGTATTGCTATAACAAGTGATAATAACATTTATGAACTATTCGGACACTAGCCATTTCAAGTACTAATATGTATATCACTGGTATTACATTGAATACAATTCTAATTCTAAAATTGAAGACTACTTCTTACAACTATGCACTACAATTATATTGAACATGCAAAAAATTTAAAACAGTGCAAAGTTGCTGAATTACAACCAAATGTATTAATTAAAATTCCAGTTAAAACAAGATTTTAGGATAGGTAATTATATAGTAGCATAAATAATTTTTAATTTGAAACTTTGAAACATTATTGAAAAAGCAAGTGACGTCAACTGACGCTTTTAATTGACGATATATTTTTGCATGAAAACCACAACAAGGACTCCAAGCAAAAACATAGAGAAATACTTTAAAGCGGTAACCGGAAATTCGGGCCGCTTTTTCAACACGACGTTTAGAAAATTGCTCTTAGCATCCGTGTAGGGTGGGTACCTTGGTGCGGTTAACTTGTCCGGGATCAAAGCGAAGTCCCGTTTAAGGACGCTCTTCTTGTGGACGAAGATGTCGAAGCTCTTGCGGCCGTGATAATTGCCCATTCCGGAGTTGCCCACACCTCCAAATGGCAAGCTCTCAGTGCAGACGTGCATCAATGTATCATTCACGCAGGCGCCACCCGAAGAAGTCGCATTCAGCATCATCTCAGTTTCCTGCTTATTGGTGGAGAAGATGTACAGCGCCAGTGGTTTCTCACGAGCGTTGATGAACTCAATCGCTTCATGCATCGAGTTGATGTTGTAGATGGGCAATATCGGGCCAAAGATTTCCTCCGTCATGATCGGATCGTTCTGATTTACGTCGATGAGAATTGTGGGCTCGATGTAGCGCTCCTTTGCGTCATAGCCGCCGCCCATTGCGACTTTGCCGTACTGCATCAGGCCCACCAGGCGGTTGAAATGTCGATCGGTGATGATGCGACAAAGATCAGGGGAGTTCTGCACGTTGTTCCCGTAGAACTCGGCAATTGCCTTCTTGCAAGCTTGTACGAACTGTTCCTGCACTGCTTGTGTGCACAGAACGTAATCGGGCGCGATGCACGTTTGTCCCAAATTCAGGCACTTGCCCCACATGATTCTGTAAGCAGCCATTTCGATGTCAGCAGAGGGATCAATGTAAACTGGGCTCTTGCCACCCAGCTCAAGAGTGGTCGGTGTTAAATACTTCGCTGCCGCTTGATGTACGATCTTGCCGACCATGGGGCTGCCAGTGAAGAAGATATAATCAAATCTCTCAGCCAGCAACTCGGTGGTTTCCTCCACACCACCCTCAAACACTTGGTAGCACTCATTATCCAGATATTTCGGTATTGCTTCGGCAATGAATTTGGACGTTTCACAGGCGATTTCCGACGGCTTCAGAATCACGCAGTTCCCAGCTGCAATTGCGCCTGCCAGAGGCAGTAGAGTCAACTGTATTGGATAGTTCCATGCTCCCATTATCAATACCACGCCAAATGGATCACTGTATACTTTCAGCTCGTTGAGCAAGTTAGCAATATCCTTAGGCTGACTCTTCGGCTTCATCCAGGACTTGAAATGCATCAAAACGTTGATCAGGTCGTTCTTCAGCATCTCGGTTTCGCCCAAGGATGCCTCGGACTTGTGCTTCCTCAGGTCACATTTCAATGCTTCCCACATTTGAATCTCCGTCTCGTTGTACATCCGCTGCAAGTTCTTCAGTTGCTGTTCGCGAAACTCCACGCTGAGGGTCTTGTTGGAGCGGAAAGCCTTCCGCGTAATGCCGACAACTTCAGCGGCAGAGCGCTGTGGGCTTTGTGGTTTACAAAAAATCGTCTTCTTGCCTTTAGGTTCTTCGTTGAACTCCACGACAGCAAAATTCGTTTCGCCGCGCTCCTCGCCGGGCGGGATTATCAGCACGTTCTCCATGATAAGCAACACAAAGTTGGCACAAACAGAAAGTTTAAATTATTCCTTCGAAAAACTTCACTTCACTGACTTGTGAAATTAAGAATCAAAAGCTAGGTAAAATTTGCTTTCCGGTTTAAAGCGACCGGTTTGATGATATCTTAGCACCGAGCGAACAGACGCTCGGCTTCCTGATCGGCGCAGCTTTGTAAATTTAATGCCGCGGCTAGCAGTGGAGATCGCTTTTATGTACTCCGCACAAGCGTCACCGTTCGCGACGTCGAAACGCGCTCAAACAAACTTTAGACTTTATGTATGCAGTGCGGCCTACCGGCGAATCGCCATCAAGTAACCGCGACCATCAATTAAAACAACTAGTTCCAGGTTCTTATCGAATGTTACCCCGCGCACGTCTATAAATTATAAATGTGATAATTAACCTGTGAATTTTTTTTTTTTTTTTGGTTTCCATAATTTATTAGTGGCACTAATTCTGTTTAGTGATGGACGCTCGCAGACAAAGCCAGGCGGACGAAAGTCGCACTCATTGATTTCTCGGTATACTTTGAGTGGATTTTATTGATATTGCAGTCAATGCTCAAATATACCAGAAGTTCAGTGTGTCGGCTGTCCGGACCGACCTTGCTACAAGTTCAACAACTTGCATTGTATTACAGGCAAATTTAAAGTCTGAGCACAAATTATAATTATGGACGGCAAACATGTATTTAAGGTTTTTATGCTTTATGCGATTGGCCATAATCCCAGCAAGCCAGCAATGAAATAAACATTTCATAGACATTTTCGTTTTTCTTCATTGGAATAAGTAAGTCTTCTTAGGCCACCATTAAAATCAACCAATTGAACCTTGACTGGTCCACGATTATTTTTTTATAAATCCCATACCGCATAAGCGATTTTATTAAATACACAGTCGGCGAATGTCATCGTAAATATGTTGCTTCCATCTGACCAAAGGCTAGACGAACCAGTTTCACGCTCCAATCGACAACCAAACGGAACATAAGCGAATTTATTTCGTTAGCGTTGATATATGTACACACAAATTGACCAGAAGCTATATTTGATTCTTATGTATACGTATAAAAACGTGCTCTGTGTTTATTGTTGAAACTGTTACATCAGCAATTTCCGTTATGCACGGCGAATTCTATTCTATTGCAACGTTTCAAACGAATTTCGTCGAAGAATACAGTCGTAGTCACAGTGTCAATTCCCTTGATATTAGAAAACTGCATTTGTTCGGCTGACTGAGTAAAATTAACAAGGTTACGTGGGTATTTCTATCAATCTCTAAACGGAATCTTATCGTCATTAATAATTTATTGGAGAAGACTCTGCGCACTCCACAATTATATGTCCAGAAATGCGTAACGACACGGAAGCATGGTTTATATTATTTATGCAACAGACTTTTAATAACTGTGGTTTGTGGATTGTAGTTGTTGTCATGTTTGATTGTTTTGCTTTACTATGAGTGCGCTCGAAAAATAACTAGACAAATGTAGCGGACTTTGCGGCTACTCGTGATATTATGTATAATTCATTTGCGTACTTACGTAGAAGAATAAACCACACACAGTTTTCATTTATTTATAGTTAAATTTAGTGGATCTAAATGTCGTGCTGGGCCTACCAAAATGAGCCCTAAGTTGTTCAACAGGCAAAGTTGTGGAAATATTTGCATGCCACGGCTATACAATAAACCGTATAAACATTAAGAAAAGTGCCGGATGACCTCAAAGGCAAAAAGCGATAATTGAACGGTTTGTGTCTTTCTGCTTTTCCATCCCATCATCATAATCCGACAGTTTCAGGGTGACAAGCATGAGGCCTACGTCCGCCTGACATTGAGTCAGCAGCACAAGTCGGTGAAGGAGAAAAAGACGCGCGTGGTGTGCTCCATGAAGGAGTCGGTCGCCACGTTCACCGAGGGCTTCAACTTCAAGCTGACGCCGGCGCAGATGGACAACAGCAGCCTGGCGTTCCACATCTTCCAGTCGACCCCTGGCTACGGTAGGGGTACGTGGCTTTGGCAGTTTTGTCGTGTCGCACAGACACATTGATGTGCTTACTAGCGATGTTCGTGTACGTGTTGTGTTCCATGCCGGTGATTGTGCACGGGGATAATAATTTGCGAGCAACAATGTTAAAGGCTGCACTCACCAGCCCACCCACTGATGAATTATTTGCAAACTTTTAGTTATGACCAGCGACACGCCCATCGTTCATCGAGTCGGCATTGATAAATTATTCTATTATTCTACGAATTTGAGTGCTTCTCGCATCTATCCGGCGCACATGTTAATTTCGATGGGAAATGTCGCAGTCTGTGGACTGTCTCGTTGTTAGGCATTAGTTGGCCGGGTTCACAATAACCCGCATGCGGCTAACTTCTGTCTAACGTCTGCGTGTGCGCACGTTATTCGATTAGCGGCGCAATTATAATATTATGAATTCACAGATAATCGGAGCATTCGATGGGAATTATTTTATTAAGGGTCGGTGTAATTACATACCGATGTCTGATTATTTTTGCAGATAAATTGATGGGCAAATGCGTGCTTGGATC
The DNA here is from genome assembly GCA_027574905.2 of Earota dentata. Lineage (NCBI taxonomy): Eukaryota > Metazoa > Arthropoda > Insecta > Coleoptera > Staphylinidae > Earota > Earota dentata. Next base: position 3,734 of record JAODGB020024824.1, on the reverse strand, counting down.
GTACATGTTCGCCCGTGGCAAGGCACTTATCCACTGGAATACGACGATGGCAAGTTCTATGGAACCGTCACAGCAATGGCACGATCTCTGTGAATAAGTCAAAAGCCAAACGCCATATTACTTGAATACATATAGTCGTTGTTCTATAGCACGTAGTATTTAGAAAGTAAGAATTAGCACCCTTTTAAACAACACCTTAAACCATAATAGTCCAACTCATTAATTTCTTTTTCAATCAAAACGTAATGGACTAGTCCGCTATCACTTTTCACTTCACTGTAACATTAAACTCTAAACTAAAACAATACGGCTCACAGGGTTGGATGATAAAGAAACTATTAATTTAATTTAAATTATAAACTTATCAGATTGCTGACTGGTATTTTATTTTTGTATACAAAAACAGAAATTAGAGGATTAGGGTGTTTCAAATCTATGGATTAGCAGCACTGCTATATTTTAATATACATTAACTTACCAATTAGAGAAAACTTGCCAAATTCGTCATCGTTACCACTGTCGTAACTGACTAAAAATTAATTGAACATCTTTAAGATATCAAAAAATATGCAAATATGCAACATTGAATGGTAATGATAACAACTAAAATATACAACAAATATATGTATTTTGATTTGCTAGGGTTTATACAACGATTAGGGTATATAGTACGATTTAGGCAAGTTTTCTTATCTACCCAGATAAATTATAAACGTATAAGTGATATTGTCTAAGTCAACTAGAAAGTGTTTAAAATAAGGATTTAGGTTACATATACTATAGAAACCACAAATGCCACATCAGATAATGAAGCGGTAACACTTTTTTGCACATTTTTTCCTGGGGATACTGCGCTCTTATATCTTATAGTTATCTACATAAAGTGGTAGTTAATAGCTCAATGGATACATGTTACATATATCAATTTATGTGATGATTAATAGTACTTAGGAAACACAACGAGAATTTGATTAATGTTTTAATGTTTTGAATGCTTCTTGATCTTCTCTACATCATTTTCTCTTTCTCAACTTTCAAAAGTGTTTAGTCTCGCAATTGCCTAAATAACACAATTCAACAAAAGTGATAGTTTACTTAACATTATACACAATAATTCTCGGGAAGATAGGATTCTATAAATTTGGTCACAATGGCTTCCTTCTTTTATGTTTGTGATTGGATACTTATTTATACATATTTATAAATCCTGGCAATTAGAGCCCAACAAATGGTTAAACACACTTATTCTCAATTATGCGTTTAGCGATTGTTTTTAAAATTCAAGATGAGGTGATTTCGAGTCAGGATTTCGGGTTCATACAACGAGTACAATTTAGGCAAGTTGTCCTATCTATTCATATAATTGTATATGTATAACTGATATAAGTTATTTATTTATTTATTTATTTATTTATTTGTTTATTTATTCAGTATGGCTTTAGTTTACCTTGAATTATATACTATACCATACTATACTATAGGGGCTGAACCGACAATGAAATTGTAACAATTTTGTTCCACAAAATTTTGGATATTGCGCTCTTATCTTATATCTTATAGTGTTTTAGTTATCTACACAATGTGGTAGTTACATAGCTTCATGGATACATATATCAATTTATGTGACAATTAATAGTACTAGGAAACACAAGAGTTTGATTCATATTTTGAATAGCGCAATGTATGCTTCTTGATCTTTTTATTATTTAATTTACTGCCTCTTTTAAATTTTATTGCATGAATAACTTTTTTTTTAATAACAAAAATGATTGTTGAATATATTTAGGGATGATGGTGATACGATGTAGGCAAGTTTTCCTATCTACTTATATAATTATAAATGTATAAATAATAAGTCAACTAGAAGGTAATTTGAACATGGAATTAGTTTACATTAGTACTATACACATCACAAACCTCAACTGGCAGAATCGATTATGAAATGGTAACAATTTTGTTCCATATTGCAAAGGAATTTGGGCTCGTATATCTTATAGTTAGCAACATAAAGTGGTAGTTCATAACTCGATGGATACATGTTACATATATCAATTTATGTGACTTTTAAATTAGTATGTATTTGAGAAATGCAATGACAATTGTATTCATGTTTAACGATAACGCTTCTTGATCTTCTTCAATTATTTTTCACTTTCAAATTTCAAACGGTAACACAATAGATACGCAATATGTACATTATTTGCAATTATTTTCTGATTATCGTTAGATTTCTAAATGGCAACAAAATGTTTATTATTGCAAAGAATGAATTGAGTGAACTTTTTTTAGCATCGCACGAAGTTTCTCTGCGCCATATTTGATCACATGGTGTTCACTTTGTTTGATTTTAAATGTTCAGTTTTGTTTACTTTAGATCTACTTCGTGTCTACCTGTCTGCGGTTTTATCCAGGTCCGCTTGTAGAGCATACTTACTATATAGAAGGTGTTAAACATGGGTTCAGTTTCGATTGAATTATTAAGTATATAAATTATACTTAAATGGCAAAACCGACTATGTGCTACAATATCGCTAGTATATGTTAAAATTAAATACATAAAGTTGTAGTAAGATAGTTCAATAAGATACATGTGACATATATCCATTTATGTGACGACTAATTGTACTATTTGGCAAAAACAACGAGAATTGGATTAATGTTTTATAATAACGCAATCAATGTATTTTTGATCTTTTTTAATTCCTTTTTACTTTCAAATTTCATTTCATTTCAAGTATTAAAGCCCCCACCTTTCACAAATGCTTTGCTATAACACAAATATCAATGTCAATAGCAAATAGGATTGTTAACATTATAGTAATACAAAGTATTGAGTAACATGCGGTAACATTTGGTTACTGGAAGATAAGATTTTATAAAAATGCCATATACTACAAATCAAGAAATTAGCACATAATGGTTTGTTGAATACTTTATTAGAGGTATTGTCCCAAACTCCGGTAGGAATCAACAGAATTTATATACATTTACAGATCCCTTCTGATATCAATTTTCATTTATAACACATGTTTCAGAAATCATTTTCAAATATAAATACATATACACTAATGTTTAAACAATAAATGCCAGAACCGACTATGAAATAGTAACACGTTTGTTTAATATTGTAAGGGATATTGGATATTGCGCTCGTATATGTTAAAGTTAAGTAAATACATTTGTTGTAAGATAGTTCAATAGATCAATTCATGTGACATATATCCATTTATGTGACAACTAAATGTATTATTTGGAAGAAAACAACGAGAATTGAATTAATGTTTTACAACAACGTAATCAATGTATGCTTCTTGATCTTCTTTAATTCATTTTCTCTTTCAAATTTCAAATGTGTTAAATCCTTTTCTTCCGCAAATGCTTAAATACCAATGTTAACGGCAAAATGATGTTAATATAGGAATGAGTAACGTGCGGTAACATTCGGTTACCGGGAATATGAGATTCTATAAAAATGATATAAACAAGTACATAATGGTGTGTTTTTATTAAGTTGGTCATTGAAAATTTATTTTTAAATCCAGGCCCTGTTCTTAAATGAGTTTAACATGTTTCAGATAACATTTTCAGACTACCCTACTTTTGTGATTACACTCATACCTCGATATAGGGGACTAATTGGGGCGGACCCTTGTCCACTATATCCAATCGTCCACTATTTCATAATGTTCATAATGTGACCTACAAAACCTTCAAAAAACATATGACTTGAGAAT
>JAODGB020024808.1:0-10494 GCA_027574905.2 Earota dentata | reverse complement strand
GCGTGATTTGATTTTATCCCGTCGCTCCCGGCTCGAAATGGGGTTAAATGTGGGTGACACTCAATTGGGACGCTGCGCCCTGCCAATACATAACTCAGCCCGGCCTCAGCGCGCTTTTGTTCGACAATAGCATGACTATCATGACACGTCCCAATTCCATTCGTTAACACTCAATTATGGCATGTAGTTTTTAAATAGGGTTTTTAAATAGGGTTATGTTTTGTTTTTCAAATGTATATTACCATTCTTCGATCGTATAATTTGCGCAGCATGGCCATGCCCATTGTTGAGCAGCTCCTGTCTCATATTTTGCATTTTTGACACAGGATGCAGAGATACTCTAGTAGTTGAATGTCTTGTCGTCGCCGGCCGGACGATATCACAACTGCATCAGCATTACACGTGTCCTAAAACCAAAATCAAAAGAACACATTAGTAAATCAACTCCAATTTCAAAGAAAGAACATCTAAAAATGCCCAAAATACACACAAAGCGTGTTGGTTGTGTTAAATCTTCGCTTTATGTGCTTTTATGTCCCCCCAAGTCTATTATTAAGTTGAAAGTTGGTCTTTTATGCCCTTTTGACGTCCCGACTTTCTTTTGATCGCTAGGGTTTTCCAACGCACGGGCTATTCCTACGATTTGGTGCCCGATGCCACATTTAGCTTTCATCTTCTATCATTCGCTTCGTAGGTACTTATTTTTAATGCGTGGCTTTGAACGAACGTGCACGTTTTTCCTCGCGTCCCGCTTTTCAGTCTTCTTTTTGTGTGCATTTAGTTGTAGTCCCTTTCAAGTTGCGCAAATGTAGGCCACAAATATGCGCACACCGCACACATAGTACACAATTCCAACGTTTAAAATAGACGTGCTGCATTGCGTAAACGAATAAATTATGCAAAATGGCGCACGACAACGCACACAAGCGCAGCAATTCACAACAAAGCAAAAACAAGTGCAGCTCAAATGCAAATGCGCATTTTGTTTTTCATGTAAATAAAGTTGCCTACGATATTACTAGGCATGTAATGACAACCAAATCAGATTTGAGGTGCTTTATATGTGCTAATCCTTCCCTAAACATGTGTAAGTACAGCGTTTAAAGTAGATTCTAAGTAGGTATTAAAGGATTAAACATTCCGAAAGTATTTCTGAACGTTGCCGGTCACTTGTAGGACTTTGTGTTAGAATTAGTACAATCGCTTACAATCGACTTCGGCTTGCGGCTCGGGGTCGTTTTGCCTCGCCTCTGTGCGGTGTGTTGCCGAGTCCCGACCACCGAGTACAACACACAAATTACGAACAAAATCAACAACGCGCGAACAAATGAACAAATGATATGCAAACAATGAAAAAACCAGCGACCAACGCACAGTACACTCGACTGAACAACGAAATCAAAGCGCACTAATAAGCATAATAATACGTACCTATTAGACATGCGCACGAGAAATAAAATGACATTAATTGAACTGGACAATAATCACTGATTTATGCGCCTGCCTGCATGAATAGCATTGCGGCAATTTCATCGCAAATTGAGTGGCTATTGTACAACATTGTCTGAATGGCGCTGTCACTGTCACTGTCATCTGACATTGATTGGATTAACGACTTGACGACTTGGTGCTGAACTTGAACCCTGGACCTGGACCTCTAAATTGTGTAATTTGTACAATGTCGAATTAACTTGATTACAAAGTGTGCGCCTTCATAGAGAATTAAAACTGCTTACAACCTTTCACGTTACATGCTTCATGTAATATGTCGCTACAAAGTCGTTGCGACGGTTAACGTACAAATATTTGTACAAGGGGCAGACACAGTCGACAAGCTATCAAAGTATGTTAGGACTACCCTACTTAACATTTTAACTTTGTATATTTGCATATGTATTATACAAGACTGTTGTAATACTTACTCCGTTAAAACGAAATAGTCAAAACCACACTAAACGCGTGTATCAATTTATCAATCACCCAGAAAGGACCGAAACAAAATGAGGTATCTAGAGCAGCAATGAGATTTTTTGATAAAATCGATCCGAAAAACTGATTAAATACAATGTCGACAATGATACGATAACAATATTATGTAATGCATTAAATGTATTCCTTTAGCCACTGTATTAATACTAATTTGAATGTTTTTGAATTATTTTTGTGCTTCACTTCCACTTTTCGCAATCGCAGGCGATATTCACACGCAACGTTGAATGTTGAATACAAATGAAGCCCCGAATGCCGGAATATCAGCACTAAGTTTACCCAGTTAACTAAGTAACCGATGTGTTTGACGTCATTCCAAACGAAACGTGTGAAGCATTTCCCCTTGTCAATATGTACTAGTACAATCACTAGCACTACTATCTACCTACAACAATAGTTCATTCAGGCAATGCATGCGAATTAATACTGTAATGCGATACAGTATGATCGCTACGTTACAATACAATACAAGGTGCGGCAAGCGATAGCAGCGACGGGCGACAGCATCATTTAGTTTGAGGTTAGGTTTATTAAGTTTCCGACGGTTCGTAACTTGGGTTGCCGCCGTTGCAGCCGCGCCGTGATGAATACTGCTACTGAGAGTGCCGAATGAATAAAGTTCAGCGCACTCGTACACTCGCCAGTCACCTGTTGCATCGTGCGCACTGCACACCGGAAGGAAGGAGCATAAAGGGCGTGTGGTAAGCATTTCATTACAGCTGCGAACGTACATTTATTATACATTGCACTTTTAACTTGATAATTACGCGTTCCATGTTGGAAAAATACGGCAGTGACAGCGTTGGACATTTGCATTTTTAGGTTATGCTAAATTTCAAATAGCACAATTTATTAAAAATCTCTGTAACTACGAAACTAATAATGGTACAAAGTTGATAGAGAAGCAGGGAGAAGGAAAAAAATGCATAGATTAAAATACTGTTAAATTTAATTTGATATCTCTAGTAGTTTCGACGCAATTCAGTAAAACCAGTGAGAAAATTTACTAAAATGTTGCTCCTCGATTCTCGCTTGGCAGCTTGGCTCCAAACACTAGTTTTAAAGTTAGAATTATGTGTTTTTATTAATTTAATATAATTTTCTATCATTAAAAATTAAAAATGAAACTTCAGGACGGTGAATCGAACCCAAATCCTCTGAATGCAAACCTGCACCTTTCCCAGCTAGACCCAGTCAGTAGATATGTTACCGTTAAAGGGTTGAATACGTTATTCTATGAAATAACTAGTTATTTCATGAAATGCCGATTGTAGACAGGCAATGTAAAGAATATCATTTTATTTCATATTCTAAAGTATGAAATGGAATAAATTAAATGATGCTGTTCATCGAACAATATTTAGTAAATATAAACAACATATTTTTGGAAAAAGTTGAAAAAGTCAAAAACAGTTGCATAGCACTACATTTTAAAATTGAAGTCGTGTTGCTGGTGGGAGGTGACACATTTTCAAGAAGTAATTGACTTTAATCCCCAGTTAGAAGCTCTTTCTATTGATTCCAATTGGAATTACGAAATTGGAATAGAAATTGCAGTGGAATGTTGGGCGTTGGGTGAAGTCTTCGCTTAAGTGAATTGAAACTTGAAACGATTGAATGAATGCAACGAAGCAGCGATATAAACGCGCGCATGAAGACCTCAATTCAATGATTCAATGATGTAATATCTTCACTCAAGTTCAAGTGACAGGGCCAGCAGGACGTTTTGATTCTACATTCCTCTACATTCCATGTTTCTTATGTATTCGACCGAATTCAATTTGATACTGGGGCCTGGTGCCTGCTGCCGGTGCATTGAATAAACTAAGAGTAGGCGTTGGGCGTTGCTTTTTTCATCTGCAAGTACCGCAACCGTCGCGTCGCAGCGTGTTCGGTCTCCTGCGCGCCCTGCAGCCCAATGAACAGAGAAAGATGTGCAGCGTGCGCAACCAAGTGCTACAATGCACTGCGACGCGCGATTTAAATTTTAAATTTCGTTGCGTTACTGCGACGCTGGGCACGGTTTTCGGTTTTACGACGCAGTGCGACACGACGCGACGCAGCCAAACTTTAAAACCACCAACAAAAGTACAAATTAACTCTTTTCACCGTTTTCTGTACATCGCTAAAAATAAATAAACGAAAAAACAAAAGATTGTGCATTGAGCTATTCATTGGTCGGTTTGCTTTTGTTTTTTTCAACCTTTCTTACCGGTATATACCGGTATGAAGTGTAAAAGCAAAGGAAGCACTTCCTTGTTATTTTTGTTTTGTTTTAAGCGTAAATATTTCTATTTTAGATCAGTATCCCATCAACCTGTCATCGCAGCGTCCAGTCGCAGCTATTTTCGCGCATGCTTGGAAGCCATCTTCATGCCGCGACTGGCGGCGCGATAATTCGGTTAAAATTAGCTCGGCGAACGTTAGAAAATGTCATTAAACTCATTTCAGCCGGCAGCCTGCATATCCACCGCAATGCGATGTAGCTTTAACATGGCACGTGCTAAAACCCATTAAAAACCATACTTAAAATCACTTCCATGGAAATGTGCGCATCCTGCGCACCTACGTCAATGGCTATTCTTATATTTCTATGCATTCTATATTACAGTAATTAAACTTTATGACGAACGTGCATTTTGAGTAAATCCTCAAATCCCAAAGCCATGGGAGATGAGGCTAAGAGACATACGTTGTAACGTTGTAAACATCGTTAGTGATGGTTTCATGTTTAAACAATAATATTTACTATTGCTGGCCTCCCGCCTCGATAATTGCCAATGATACAAACTGAAATAGTGCCAGTGCCAGTACCAGACATTACACAGAGACTATTGATTTGCTCACTACGAATACGAATAGAAATATTTTTAGATAGTTTTAGCTCTGAGTTGGCACTTTTCACAGAAATGTGAATCAGATGCGACATGGGTCACATGAATTATTTCTTCGTATTGATTTACGAAAGCGCCAACCACCAAGTGTACAACATATGTTTCGCAGGCAACCGCAGCAGGAAATACCATCGCAAGTTGTCGCAACTCCGAGACCAACTTTATGCTATTAACTACTAGCATGTTATTGAAATATTTGTGGGCAAATTCAAAATGATTTTTACCATTTTTGTATCTTTTATCTAGTGTTAATTATGATTATTATGAATCTGAAGACTAGTACCTGAATCGTTGCACGTTGTGCGTGCTGTTGCCCACGGTATGATCAAAAGACACCAACAGGAAGCGTTTGGTGTGCACTGCACTTGTTAGCGACGTAAAGCGCCGATGCACGTGGAGGGCCCGGCGATAATCAACAAAATGAACAAAAAGCCAACAAATATCGCGGAGTGCGGCTAGCGGGCGCGCGCGGTGCTTGACCGACGACCTTCGAATGCGTTGTGTTGTGTTGTGTACGGCTCGGCGCTTGTTTCGATTTTACGCGCGCCTCCAACGCAACGGAACTTGCGCTGCTTGCCGACACCCGACGCGAGCTGCACTCTGACTGCCAGACGCCACGCCACACGCCAGCGCCGCTGAAGACCACTGAAGACTGCGCTGCGTTTCCCATGCCGAAGCCATCAGCCTTCAAATCGTTACCACAGCTCGCGTTCTTGCGTAGCGCATGCGCCTGGTGCATTCCCATGCGGGGTGTTTGTGTTCCCATGGCAGCGAGGCGGCGCATCGTTTGCCCCTAGGGCTCGCTGCAGGAATGCGCACTGTGCTACCCCCTGTATAGCGGCTAGCGCTATCAACCCTTCGCTCCTTTGCGCCTTCGCATGCTTCATACAGTAGCTCTAGGCTCTAGCACACACCTGCGAAGAGTGCGGTTCAAGAAACGCGCCGAGATGCGAGAAGTCGATAAACTTGAATGAGTGCATCCCGTCCGCTGCGCAGGCACACGAGAACAGAAAAAAAAACAGCGCACACACACAAGGGTGAAAATCAGGGAAAGCGGTGCGTGTGCACACAGCGCGTGCAAAGTTATAGATTTCCCGGCCAGCACGGCCGCACCGGCGAAAGGAAAATATTGTTCCACCTTCCACTAATATTTTACTTTCACACTCTTTCACATTTCGCATCTCATTGTTTCCAAGCAAAACAATTCACATTGTTTACTTCTTCATTTGTTTTACACAAAAAACAATTGAAGATGCACCTTTTTAAAACTAACCCTGTAGTTGAACATATATCAGTATAAAAAATAATGTTAAATTATAAAATTTACCTACTTATTTATTTACACTAACGACACTCGCTGCCTATGACCAAGTTTCCGTCTGATAGCGATTAATCTTTTCCATTTTTTCTATAAATCGCTCGGCGTCTTCCGGCGACAAGCCGCCAGCGCCCATCGCGACCTTAACAAACGCCTCGCGTACATCGCGCGGCATATTTTTCGAGTTTCCTGCCACCAGGACGTAGGCGTTCTCCTCCGATAGCAGCTGCCAGAGGAATGCGGCGTTTTCTTGGATTTTATGCTGCACATATCTAAAGAAAACGACTGATATAAAAAAATACAACAATCTGAAAGAGAAGGTTACAATGAAATTGTGTAAAACTTACACTTTATATTCCTGATCACGACTGAAGGCGTTGAAGAGTGTTATCTTTCCATCTCTATGTAGGTTTTCTTCGTCCGAGCAGACGAAATCCTTCGCTCTGTTGCGACAGCCAAAGAATAACACGCAATTGTTTGGCCGCGCAGTTGAGTTCTTCACGCGCTCGAAGATGAAATTCTTGAAGGGCGCCACACCTGTGCCAGGTCCCACCATTATCACCGGCGTGTCCTGATAACATTTACACAGTTTACAATTTAAATCCATTGCCGGAATAATAGCTTGACAGAAACAAGATGGACGAAGTTGTTTACTTCTTTAAAACAATTGAAGTTCTAACAAACTAGATAGGCACTACAAAAGGAAAAACAATTGAATATCTTTATTTTGCCGTTATGTTACCATAGCAACCATAAAAAAATACGACGGCCATCTTTAAAAGAGCAATAGGGTTGGTTTCACTTACATCTGTGGGAAATTTAAAACTCCCCTTCTTCACCCATGCGCTTAAATTCGCACCAGCATGTAAATCCGCTAAATAATTGCTCGCCAGTCCCAACCGCTCCTTGACCAACTTCGTCTTGTATCGAACCACGGCGACGAGAATATGCACCTCATCCTGATGATATCTACAACTGGAGGCGATGGAAAAGTCCCGCGGTTTGATCGCCGGCAGCACCTCAAAGAGCATCTCCTTAGTGAGGTTCTTCGTCGCATGGCGAAAATCCTCCAGCACTTCAGTAATATTCCGCCGCGGGCGATTGCAATAGTTGTAGAGGTCGTTCTGGCCCTCAGCGGTTGTCAACTCCTCGCACTTCTCGCGCTCCAGCTCGCTATCAGTGAGCTGCCCAAGGATATTAAACGTATGCCTGCGCGGAATCGCAGTGAGGTCGAAATACTCCTCGCAGAGCTGTTGAAAAGTCACTTCGTACTGTAAATGTGCGGGGAGCGGTATTTCGGTGGAGGTTTGAGAGATTTTGAACAGCGTGTTCGGCGCAATGTCGACGTTGTTATCGCACAGAATTCGCTGGAATTCTGCTACCTGAGCCGGTAGGTTTCGCGGACGCAGTACTAGAACATCACCAGGTGTGTATGTTTCCCCTGTAGCGGCAAATTTAATCAGGCGAACGTCCTTGAAGAAAAAATAAAATTTAGCACAAAAAAAAGGTTGGAAATGCTGCAACCAAATGTACACATATTGTTCTACCTGAAAGTGATCATCACTTGTCATTCGAATATTCTCCTTTACAGTCACATCAAACTCATTTGAAGCTCTGGTAGAGTAATAAATTGATTGCTGTAGATTGGCTTTTGGTGGCTGTAGCAATGTTGAAGTAACATTAAACCTGAGAAACGTGAAATACTCAAAATTTGTCTCCCTAATCTTCAGAAAACATTGAATACACACCTAGGGATAATCTTTTGGTTCTTTGGTAGGACTTCCACGCCAGTTGGCAGTGGAAACTCGTCAATAAGCACTCTCCACAGGTCATCAATCCATGGATCAGTAACAGCATCATACCCCAATTCATGTTGGTCATCACCGAGACCAACTGGCAGCAGTGATTGCCCTCCAAGCTGTATCAACCTCTTCTGCAGGCGTTTCGCCACGAAGTTAAACTTCACATAGCTCGAATCACCCAGACCCAATACTGCAAATCTAAAATTCACCCAAAATAAGCGCATCTACAGGCATAATGTATCCATTTGATCATTCGAGTCATACTTTACATTGACTAGGGAATTGCCTGGTAGACTCTTGCGCAGCAGGAACCGCCAGAAGTGCTTCATGTTGTCCGCTTCCTCGCCCTGTCCGGTGGTAGAACACACGAATATCACGCAGCGCTCGTGGACGAGCTCAACGACGTTGTACTCGTCCATCGAGGACACGCCGCACGCGAAATGATAGCGCTTTGCCTCTCGCCATATCCGCTCGGCCAGGTCTTGCGCGTTACCCGTTTGCGAACCATATAAAACTGTTAGCTTTTCATTCACAAACATTTTACATCAAAAGTTGCGCAACTTAAAAAAAACAAATGCACAACAAATACAAAACAGCCAAGGACTTTGCACTCTGCCTTTAATTTGCAACTTCTTGCTTAAAAAAGTACTGATTGACAACGTTCTGTTCGGGAGAAGCGATATTTTATGAACGTGGAATGTGTTTAGTGCAAAATTTGATTGAAAACTCTAGGAAATTTTGTTTTTATTAATTTGGATTCATGCAAAAATGCCTAAAATGCCTAACATTCAACTTACTTTGAGGTTAGGAGACGAGAACTGGCAATGTGACACTGACAGATGACGTAAGCACGTGTTTACATCCCACGTGCCTATTTTTTCATGAAAACACGAGTGTTTTAAATGTTTTCCACAAATACATTCATAATTACATGTTTCTTATGAACTAAAGTGAATTTAAGAACGTTTAAGGTTTGGATGTTACGTCATCTTGAATTTCTGTAACCGATGTTACGGTATTAGTAACGGTAGCAACGGTAGTTTCAGTAGTTTCAGTACTTCCGCTTCGATTCTGCGTTGTTCCTTCATTTTCATCAGTAGATTCCTCCTCTTCATCGTCCTCCTCATCCTCATCACTTTCCTCATCTTCATCCTCTGAATCATCATCATCTGTGCCTTCAGTATCATCATCATTAACAGTTTCTTTAACATCGTCATCTCTACTTGTTGTTTCAGTTGTTTCAGTCGTTGTTTCCTTATTATTCCAGATGACTCCAGGATCCTCTGTAGAATTCATCGGTTTTAATGATGCGACAGTCCTTGATGGTGTGGTCTCTGTTTCCTCCTCTTCATCCTCTGTTTCTTCGGTAGTGACTTCAAATTCAGTGGTTTCAGATGCAGTTTCAGTTATTTCAGTGTTCTGAACTACAGTTTCAGTGGTTTCAGTAGTTTCGACATTTCGTTCAGTTGTAACCGTTGTATCTGGCAATGTCGTCTCCGTCACATCGGTCACATTAATATCGAGATAAATAAAGCCATAATTATAATCCACCGCAGTAACATTGCACTCAGCTGGTGCTAAATTTAGCGCCAAGCATTGATTTATCCGCTCGTCCATGATAAAGCCATCCTTGCAACCGCATCCCATGATTGGCACCTCGTTATCGTTTTTCGGTTCCGTTTGGCACGTCCGGCGGCAGTTTACGCAGAAATAATTCACTTCATGATTGGTTTCGTTGCAACAATTTACATCTGAAATAAATCCGAATGAGTCAATATATGCTTTCTTTATAAATCGTATTTAATTGTTTCTCACAAGTTGCAAAGATGCTTAAAACGACTAACAACGCAATTGTTTCCACAGCTTTCATCGTGTTTCGTTTGTTTTTTCTGCAAATTTTGAATGAATATTGCGACTTTAAACAAATTGCGCGGCTTTATTCCTACGGTTGTCGCAAGGTGAATTAGCAATGGCATAAAAATCCCAGCAAATGCATCGTTACAAGTCGAACGGAATTGAATTTCATTCATAATTTATATGGAATTCGTTGTGTGTTATGTTCGTTTTTTGAAGAATTTGCTTATCAGCGCGTTGCTTACAAGTATTCACCGATACTGAGAAATGGCGTAATGCACACAGCTTGAGCTTGGTCACAATGGTCACAACTGCCTCGCAAAATTCGTGTTTTTGGAGATGTTCGACACGGTTCGCACTAGGTACTAGATTCTGGTGAGATTCTCGTTGTTGTTATCACAGGCATCACTTCGTGTGTGTTCTATTTCAGCGCTCATCGTCCTCATGGTACATACAAGGAAGAACCTAACCATTTCCCACACCGCATGTTTTAAATTTATTTTTGAATTCCATCATGTAATTATATATATATATATGGGTATTTTGCATGTGACTTTCGTCACATACAGGGCCATCGACCTGTAGCGGTCCTTCAGCCGAGGACTTACACCTGCCTCTGTGACGCTTCATTCTATGA
>JAODGB020024784.1:0-12613 GCA_027574905.2 Earota dentata | reverse complement strand
ATATAAACGCTCATCGCTGGTGGCTTTGAAGAGATTAAGCGACGGATCAAACACTCGTTTGATGCTCTCCTCCAGAAACTCCTTGAACACGCCATCCTGATCGATACCAGCTTCATCTAACCCTTGCTCATTTATAAAGCGCACACGGATAACACCCTTGAGAGCTTGCGCTGGCAGCAGGGCGAGTTGCCGATAGCCATCTTCAACAATCCGCGAGCGATGCACGGTGATCAGTGTAGACTGAGGCGATGCGCAGGCGGATTCCGTAAGGCCAAGCACTGTCTTCTCGTTAGTGATGTATTTCCTGAAGAGCCGCACGCGGTCTTCGTGCGGGATGATGTGCGGCATGGTCTGCATGAGGAGCTGCGGCCCGCGGCGGCCTTTCTCCAGCTCCGTCATGAAGTTGGACACGCGGAGATCCTTCAGCAGCCAGTGGCCCTGCGGGGCGTAGACGCGCCGGCAGTCCCTGCGATAGAGCACCATAAGGAGCGTGTGCAGCGACTGAAACAGCGTGTTTGACTGAATCGTCTTGAGATCGAAGAGATTACTGAGCACTGCTTTGTAGAGGAATATATTGAGGAAGTTCGACATGACGACAAAGTCGTTCAGCTGGAATTGCTCCTGTTGTTCGTACATTTCCATATCGTCCAGAATCGTCACATAGTGGGTCATACACTCGGCAATCAGCTGCAGCATTTGAAACTCGGGCGCCGTGCACTTTGTGTTAATAGCTAGGTGATCCATGAAGGTTTTCAGCCCGCAGTTGGGACCCAACGAGCACAGAAACAGCCATAGGTTGTGAAGGATTGCGCCTTGATAACACAGTCCTGTTAGTATATCCAGTTTCAATTGATTCAGCGTGTTCAATGCCGTGTGATACATGGAGCAGATCAAAACGACGCGATGCACTTCGGGGCTTCCGAGCGTGCGATAGTGCTTCGTGGCGTTCTGCCGATTGCCCCGCGACTCTAACGCCTTCCGAATAAAGTTCGCCCCTGAAAATCCACCGTTATGCACTGGACTATGTCCAGCTTGCGGGGCTTCCACACCATCGACCATTGTCGCCAGAAAATCGCCCAGAAGTATGCGAATCATCAATGCATTCCACAGCAAGTGCAGCTGCGCCTTCACGTGGGGCATCGCCGCATGCAACGAGGGGTCCATCGGCTGCGCAAACCACCCCAGCACTGGATGCCAATGCGTCAGATTCGACTGCTTGCTGACAACATAATTCTGGCAGCTTTCTAGCAGTCCTGTGACGACCACGGTAAAAGTAGGAAAGCTCAAGTCTTTGAGCACATCTGGACGTCCATTATACCCCAGCTGGAGTAGATTCGCGAGGAGACACAGTGCGTAACTACCCTCTAATGTGTTAAACACAATGCGCATTGACTGCTGGCTGGAGAGCAGCTCCAGGCTCTTCGAAAAGATATTGGCGTTCTGCAGCGTGGTGATGCTCTCGGGCGTAAAGGCCTCGAGGTGTCTGACAAACGCCGGCACCGAGAGGATGTGAATCAAGAACATCGTCATCAGCTTATCGCTGAAGTTCGCCGCGACAAGCGGCCGCATCGCCAGGGTGAGAATCGCGGAGAGCGAGACTTTGTTGAAGGCGATTTTCGCGCGGCCCAAACCCTTCAGCAGCAACGTCTACAATTTAATATATATATTTTTAACTCAATTGGACATTAACAAAGTTTTACCTTAAGTGTAATGTAAAAACCCCTATGAAATATTTGGCCCATCAAGTTGGCACACAGTTGATTCATGCCTGGCAGCAGCTTCTCCATGTTCTTGTGCTTGAGCACCATCCATGTCTTTGTGCCAGTGTAGGACACCAATGTGTGCAGCAGCACCAGGATCACTTTGGTATCATTGGCGAACTCCGGCCGCAGCTCCTCCAGCAGCAGGCAGCACTTCCAAAGCACATCACTCATGTGTGCAATCCACTGAATGACATGCTCCTTGCTGAGACCAACACCAACATAGCTGAACTTTGGCGAATCACATTCAAGGGTCGCCACGAGGTATCTGCACAGCTTGATGAAGCGCTCGCGGTCGCGATCGCGCCGGTAGACGAGCAGGAATCGCCGGGCGCAGTGGTAGATGCCAATTGCGGGCTTGAAGACTGGCCTGGTGTCATCGTGGATCTCTGGTATGATTGTGTCAAAGTCATTGCTGGAAATATTCGCGTATGAATGCGTGATTATGCGGGATTCAGTGCGAATGCTTACAGTATTCGGCCGGCGAAGCGTACGCGCGTCAGCCAGCCTCGAATGTGCGATTGGATCGTGATCGCGGCGACATCCTTGCGCTTCTCGAACGCTCGCTCCTCGCGCGCTGCCTTTGTTTGCTCGAGGAATCCGACTTTGGCATTGTCCGCCTTGTGGAACATGTCCCTCGCCGCCGGCGGTCAACGTGTCGTACGTTAGCAACGCACGCGCGCGTTCATTTTCGGCGAATTTCACGTACGATTTGCGAATGGAATGCTCGGTGGTTTACAGTGGTTTATTACGAACGGGAATCTCAGCGAAGAAACGTCAAGTTTGACAGATATAAACAGATAAAGGAGGTTAATTGTAATTGAGACATCAGCGCTGCGTGCGGAGAGTTAGGAACTAAGTTCAAAAGTTTTAAAAGTTCAAGTTTCTAAAAGGGTAATTAGATATTCAATATGTTTTATTATAGTGCAGATAGTGCATTATTATAAATTAATCATTAATTTGCTAAGTACATACACATAAATACATATTAAAAGCGTAATTCTTGTGAATTTCAAACTTTGCCAGTGCTGTCTCTGGCGGTGAGCTTGTAACTATATTACGGTGCGAAACAAAAGTTGTTTTTAGTGGCAGAGTCCATTTGTGATAAGTTTATAAATTCCAATAGCTTATTTGGGAAATATATACTCCTTGTTCACTTTACCGAAATCCAGGTAAGCATCCATCATGGTATCCTCGAGAGTGGCAACAATCTGGGCAAAAGTTGGTCGTTTATCCGCATCAGCGTCCCAGCACCGCAGCATTAAATCATAGAGTTGATCGGTGCAGATGTGCGGTCTCTGCAGCCGGTAGCCCTCTTTCAATCGATTCTGCACCAGCGCATCGGGTATTTCCATGTAGGGCATCGCGCCCAGCGTGCCTATCTCCCACAGCACCACGCCGTACGACCACACATCGCTTTTGCTATCAGTGCGGCGATTCTCCAACGCCTCGATGGCCATCCATCGCATGGGAATTCGCCGTGTGTGATTCATAATGTATGCCGGCCCTGGTCGCGACATGCCGAAGTCGGCGATTTTCAACATCTTGCCCTCGTTGATGAGGATGTTGCGCGCGGCGAGATCGCGATGCGTCACGGGGATGCTCTCCAAGTGCGCCATGCCCTTGGCGATCTGCAGTGCGAAGCTCTGCAGCTCTTTGCTGTCTAGCACGTAGACGAGATTCAAGAAGGAAAAGGAGTCGCTGGTGGGCGATGATGGCGTCGGAGGCGGTTCACTTGAGAGCGACGTGTACTGAGCTAAGTACCAATTGATAATTACATCTCAGTTGGTATGGTGCCAATTGAAGAACTTACTTGAAACGGATGTCAACCGTTTGGTCTTCGGATATGGTGCGTTTTCATCGTAGGACGGCTCCCTATCGGAATATCCGACGTAATCGTCGCCCATGTTATAAACGGAGCCCTTGTTCCACGTCTCGCGCAGCCTGACGAGGTAGCTCTTCAAGCTGCCGCATTCGATGAGCTCCATCACGATGGTGAGCGGCTCCTGCAGCTTGCAGAACCCCATCAGCTTCACCACATGCGGATGGTGACCAATGCGCTGCATCGTGTTCATTTCCTCAATAAACGACTCGCGTTCATCGCTAACCTTCGCTGCAACAAGTTATCGGGATTACAATATTTTCCGAAACCGGAAGTGAAAGAGGAAACTTACAGCGAAGCTGTTTAACAGCTACTTTAACAGCCCCTCCAAGGCTCTCCATGACCGCCTCATAGACGACACCAAAGTTCCCAGCATCGATCTCCTTGATAAAGGTCAACCTGCTGAGGGAAATTTCCATGGGCTCACAGTCCTTCGGGGGTGGCATTGGAACGTAGGTTATGTTATTGCGCATAGGTGGTGGCCCGAGGGGCACAGAGCGAGTAAGCCTCCGCGTTGTATATACAAAGTACAGCAGGATGATGAGGATCGCTAGTATGAAGACCACCACCACCACGACGATGTACACGGTGTTATTGTCGAGGGTGGAAATCGGCACGCAGTGGGACTCGTTCTGCTTGCAGCCATTCTCGAAGAAGTACTCTGTGCACATATCAGCATGTTCCAGGGGGATGCCTTCAATGTTTACATTCAACTTGCCGACCTTTGCCGTTTGCAAGTCGCCAGCGATGGTAATGTTTTTGTCCTTTTTGCCATCGACGAAAGACCTGTCGATGTCGAGAAGACATTAACATACAGCAGTCGACTTTAGTTTGGGAAACTTACTGAAGAATAATATTTGTTAGGATGTTGTCGCCCCTTCTGGTCCACTCCAGCGCGAACTCATCGTTAGCGACGCGCATGACAGTCATATTCAGCACACTTGAATTAATATGGCTGCAATCGCAGGTCGTCCCCACGCATCTGGGTATTTTGAACTCGCTGCTGCAGCCGATTTTGTTGATCTGCAGCAAGTAGGTGCAGTTGTGATATATTTGCATGTTTGGGAAGTCTTTACAGTCGATTATCTTGCTGGTCTCGTTCTGCAAAAACACGTTTTATACTAGGTATATATTTTTTCCTGGGAAATGGTTACCATTGGAAAGGAGATTGTTGAAGCAGGCGCATTCTCATTACACCCCGCAACAAGTGCCAGGTGCGCAATCATGGAATTATCGCCGGAAGTATCTGAAAAATAAATGCAATCATTTAATGACAATAATATCAAGGACTGTTTTGAACTCACTTTGGTCGGTAATGTCCTTCGGAGGAATGGTACTGTTCCAAGTGACGTCCAGCTCAATGCAGCGTGATGCTGCACGTCCTGCACCCTCCACGGGCTGCACATTTAGCACGCAAGAACCCTCGACCGCCTATGGAGCGAAAACGAAAGTAAAGTGAAAGTAAATCATGCCAGCGACCTGCGGCCTAGCGATGTGTGAGATAACGCGGTTGTAAATCATCGAAACCTAATTTTGGCCGGTGTAAATATTTGCTAGATATATCGACACTGTAAGGAAATAACAGCGAGGGCAAAGTCTAATCTACGCCTGCGAATCATGAATAATGTCACATAGAGAGACGAGCAAGACAAATCTGAGAAAATCGCGTGGAACGAGAAAATACGGAATCAAATAAACAGCAGAGCAACAGCAAGTAGAAAAAGCAGAAAATTCAAAGTATTATCGTGGTTACAAGTTAAAACAGTTGAAGAAGTATTGATGTTGTTTTGTTTACTGTTTACCTTTTGCATTTTCACTTGTTTTAGCGCAACAATGCGAAAACAATTGAAGTTGTTTGCTTTCAACTTGTATCTCTCTCGGCTCTCGCGCAAATTACAAGTGGAATGGTCTATTGTCAAATAATCGACACACGTGGCACCCAGTTTTCAAAATGGCCGCCTCAATCGCGTTAACAAAGCAAACATTTTTTTTCGCAATCGCGCATTTATGCGCCTAGTGCATGTGTGTATGCTGAAGCGATCAAGCTTTTTATAATTGACGCAGGACGCAGGAATTCGCCATATTCACACCATAAATTGAATAAGAAATGATGCGCTTCAGTGACCTTCGGATTTTCTATTCTAACGATTCAGACGAAACGATGTGAAATGTGTTTGTCCGGATTCAATTAGATGCAGATCTTAATATTTACTCGGCTGGGGGCTTTCATCTTGCAGCGAAATCATTGCGATTGCAATGGAAGGGACGAAAATAGCTGTAAAGCTTGTCCTTGCAAATGTATTCAGTCAAGATGTGATGTGATGTGAATGTGAGTGTCACGTTATTAGATCGGCGATCTGTGATCGTCAATCTTCGATTTAAGATTAAACTGATATACATCTGCAGTACGTTGACTAACAGTTTACATTGCTCGCAAAGTCTCCGATTAATCCCAAACGAAAAAGTGTAATAGATGCTAATAAGTTTGCTGTAAAAATATACGCATCATTATGTAAGTAGTTTGCTTATGGTAGGAGGCATCTATCAAGCTAGTCATCATTTAATCTTTTCATCATAATGGGATTAAGAAAACATAACAAGAAGACGATGAGATAAGGCAGGCAATAAGCTTTAGGTTAAAGGAGCGTTTCCAGATTAAATTTTTTCGAATGTGGAGTGTATATTAATACCTTTCTATCTTTGATAACTTGGATACCTTTGTCTAAATGTAAATGTTGAATACATACCTTGATCCCATTGATCACGCTGCAAACCACGAAAATCCTTAGTATTCCGAAGAATTTTCTTCGCCGTTTGCTTTTCTCTGTTTGCGGTGTTCTGAGCTCTCGCGATAAACATCGCAGCTTCCGCCGGCTGCGCTGGCTGTTATCACCATTCATACTTAATTTAATTATTATCACTTATCACTTATAGCACTGACGATTTATATTCCATTGTGCGGAATGCTTTTTTGTGCACGTTTTAGTATCATTGTTATTGATTTCACATTGAATTTAATGATATATTTAGGGAAGGATTTGCATGAGCTGCGCCTGCGATGCGGATGATGATCGCGTCCCGAATAAATTGCGCGCCTCCAGACGTGCGCCCGTTTTTCCCGCACCTGCTTTGCGTCTGCGCGCAGTCACCAAGAGCAACAGGCTGTGTATAATCGGGGCTGCAGCAATTTCTAGCCTGTCGATCACACACAATTGATGCTTATTGTTTTCAATCGATGCATCGCCCGGTGCGCGCGATCATGAACTGCCGATCCAGATTAGGAAGCGCCAAACTTACGTAAAAATCAAACAGAGCCAGTCGATTCGAATGATACTACCGATTTTTAAGCTGATTAGATTATTTACTTTTTCATGGATAACATACAGCCGGCACATGCTAAGCGCGAAACTAAACAGTAGCAGATTGCGGCACTTTTGCATCATTGCACCAGATTCCTGGTAAAATACGAAACAAAAAGCTGCCGGATGTGTCGTCATGGCAGCTCTGTGGCAAGCAAACATTTCGCCTGTCATTTGTGGAGTAATTTATCAGTGCCATTCCATCAGTGTTGTCCTTTTTGTAATATTTATTCCAAAGTCGCGTCTAGGATGATGGCTTGCAAATTGGCTAACGCCCATTGGAATTTCTGCAGGATCGGCACATTGCGCGGGCAGCTATCGCCGCGGTTCGTCGTCAATCGGCAGCAGGGGTCGGTGCCGAACGCCATCGCCAAGATGGCCGCCAGCTGGCAGGAGGATAAGAAGCGCTATCTGCAGATGTCGCTGCATGACAAGCGCAAGGAGTACAAGTGCGGCGACGAGTATATCGGCATCGACGATTTGAAGACCTGGGACGACTTTATTCTCTCCAAGAAGACCATGCCGAAGAAGAGTCCGTTGCCATCGGATTTCAGTCTCAATTCGGCGAAGAACGCCAAGATTTGCAAGAAAATTAGCATTTTTCGAGGGGATATCACCACTTTAGAGGTTGAACACACAATCTTTCATCATTTAACAACGGTTTTTAATAGTTTTGGTCATTCAGGTCGACGCTATCGTAAATGCAGCGAACAAGACGCTTCTGGGCGGCGGTGGCGTCGATGGTGCCATCCATCGTGCAGCAGGACCGCGCCTGCTCGATGAGAACAAGACGCATGGTGGGTGCCAAGTCGGCGAGGTTAAGATCAGCGGTGGCTATCAACTTCCAGCACGTGGTAGGCAACCCAATATACATAATGTTGCTTTTATCTTTATTTTTAATGCCTGGTTTGTGCTTTTGCGGTTTTAGTGGTTATTTCCACCGTGGGCCCGCAAGGTGAGCGTCCGGAGCAGTTGCGCAAGTGCTATAAAAACGCGATGGAGGCGCTGGCGAAGCTCAACCTGAAGACGATCGCCTTCCCGTGCATCTCCACCGGTATCTATGGCTACCCGCTTAGGCCGGCGGCACACGTCAGCGCCCAGGAGGTGCGCAGGGCGCTAGAGCAGTACGAGGACAAGATAGACCGCGTGGTCTTTTGCCTCTTCAGCGAGGTGGACGAGGAGACCTACTCGCAGGTCCTGCCCGCATACTTTCCTCTGCAATGATTGCTTTCCATGACCCACCTTTAAATTGTTCACTGTAGTTTTGTATCAAGATGGATGGATAATTGTTAAATTGTTTACATACTTGTGTAAATACTCGCATCTCAACGAATTTAATCAGAAATAAACTATTCGATGTAAATTATATTTCAAATGTGTACTTTAAGTTGCCTATACATTTTATAAGTTACACTTCTTTGGCGCACTGCAGTGCAGATGGCGCTTATGTGCAAGCCGTGGTCTCTGTGCGCATGCGCTGCCCTGGTGAGCCGCCATAACGTCGGCGACAGGCGCAGTACGAGTGTGAGTTGGAGTGAGTGAAAGAGCCCGTCCACCGACGTCGGCGAACCGTTTCGCGAGAGTGTGTGTTGGATGTGAAGCGTGCGTCGCCGTTTGCTCTACCTGTGTATGTCGGCGAGCCGACCGAACCAAACCGCCAGCGAGATCTGAAAATCGCGCGCGCCCGCGCATCCAACGTGCGGACATCGCCCGCCAGCCGACGACGATGGCGTCCGATGAAGAATTGGACGAGTCTTACGCCGGTAAGTGCACACACTTCTCGATCTTCCCCGTTGCCCGCGAGCGGCTAACTAACGGTTAGCCGCGAAAGACGCCAGCCTCGCAAAATCCGCGCCCGCTGAAGACGCTACATTTGTCAACGTCTCGCAGTCCGTGCAGCTGCTTATCATTCCCTATTTTATTTGGCAATCGCAATTTTGCTTCATTCGCGAGTGCAGAAAATGCATTCCAGTGCAGTGCATGCAAGACTTCTCGCGATGCAGTTTGGTACTGTCGTGCAAACATATCGTTAATGTACGGCGGACAAGCCGTTGGTGGGAATAGCGCGATGACGATTCCAATGCAATACTTGATTATACTTGCACGGTGCTCATTATTTTTTGATGCCGTGTTGCTCACTCACCGCATAATGTGATACGTGGGGGGAGAGAGAGAGAGCGCGCGACCGGGGTCTCCCTTAACAAAATGGACGACTTGAAACAATTCGAGATTATTTCAAGCGCTCGTCTCCAATTTAATTTTTTGCAAATTTTCGCCCAACATTTTGCAAACACCCGGTTTTTGCGGCGCGTTGCGGGCGTAACTGACCATGTCCACTTTGGTCACACATGCGGACACATTTAACCTCACAATACAAATGCCGGCGGATTTGATTTGAAATGTTTTTCGTTTGCAAAGGTGATGAAGATCAGGTCAACGAAGAGGGCGGCAATGAAATTGTAGACAACTCGCCGGCCGACTCTGACGATGCTCCACAGAAGGCCGAAGAAGACGACGATGAGTACGAGCCTGATGTTTCCCGGAAATCCAAAAAGGGGAAGAAGCGCAAGGCTCGCAGTGAGGAGAAAAAGGGCAAGAAGAAGAAGAAAAAGAAGAAGAACGATAGTGGTGACGTGAGTTTTAACTCTTTTTTGATGTTTAAAGTTACGCAAGTTTAATAATTTGTTCATTTAGGAGAGTGATTATGGTGTTGAAGAGGAAAACAATGGAGGTGACTCAGATTATGCAAGCAGCAGCAAAAAGGGGCGCAAATCAAGGAGTTCTACAAAACATTCAGCACCAGCCACTCCTCAGCAAGATACATCAAGCAGTGGAGGAGGTAAAGTTTACTTGAAGGGTGTTTTTGTCATATTTTATGTAACATTGTGTTTTTACAGCTGGTATGCCAACCATTGAAGAAGTCTGCTCAACTTTTGGTCTTGTTGATGTTGACCTGGAGTACAGTGAATCAGATTTTGCAAATTTGACAACTTACAAGCTCTTCCAACAGCATGTCAGACCACTATTGGCTAAAGAAAACCCCAAGGTAAGTTTACCACTTTTTTTTGCCTCTTCCCATTTATGCTTAATTATTTTTTTGTATTTTTAGGTCCCAATGTCAAAACTTATGATGCTAGTGGCAGCGAAATGGCGTGAATTCTCCAACATCAACCCACATCTACAATCTGAAGCGGAAACTTCCACCGCAGCCGACACTGAATACAGCAAGCCCAGTCGCTCCTCTCGCTCGGCGAAAGAACACCCCAAGGACGACGAGGAAGAGGAGGAGGATGAGGACGATGACGACTCGCGCAGCAAGAAGCGCCGTCCGTCGCGAAGCAAAAAATCCTCCAAGAAGTCCACCAAAGTACCCACGCTAAAGATTAAGTTTGGCAAGAGAAAGCGCGAGCGCGGAAGCTCTGAGGATGATGGCGAGGCCAGCGGCAACGGCTCCGACCGCGACTCCGATATGGAGTTTGAACAGATGCTGCAGGACGGATATGAAGGATCCAGCAAAGCGGAGGCCGCTGAGGAGGTGCCCGCGCCGCCCGCTGAAGCCGGCGATGAAACGCCAGTGCCGAGACGCAAGGCCAAGACAAAGATCGGCAACAAGAGCAAAAAGAAGAAGAAGAGCAAGCCGAGCGGACGCCCGGATGGCGAGGAGCAGTATGAGCATCAAGACTACTGCGAGGTGTGTCAGCAGGGCGGTGAGATTATCCTCTGCGACACGTGCCCGCGCGCGTATCACTTGGTGTGTTTGGAGCCGGAGTTGGAGGACACGCCTGAAGGGAAGTGGAGTTGCCCGCATTGCGAGAACGAAGGCCCCGCGGAGCAGGATGACGACGAGCATCAGGAGTTTTGCCGCGTGTGCAAGGACGGCGGCGAGCTGCTGTGCTGCGACTCGTGCCCAGGCGCGTATCACACGCACTGCTTGAATCCGCCGCTGACGGAGATCCCCGATGGCGATTGGAAGTGTCCGCGGTGCAGCTGCCCGCCGCTGGTTGGGAAGGTCAGTAAGATTCTGACGTGGCGCTGGATTGAGGTGCCGCCACCGCCGCCCAAGGAGGGCGAGGAGCTCACCGCCGCCGAGAAGAAGAAGCTCAAGCCGCAGCGAAAGCGCGAGTTCTTCGTCAAGTGGCACGAGAAGTCCCACTGGCACTGCGAGTGGGCGTCGGAGCTGCAGATCGACGTGCATCATCCGCTGATGTTCCGCAGCTACTTTCGCAAGTACGACATGGAGGAGCCGCCCAAGCTAGAGGAGCCGCTGGACGAGTCCGACAGCCGCGTCAAGCGCCTGCAGAACATGGGACATGAGCGCGACGACGAGCTGGAGGACAAGTTCTACAAGTACGGCGTGAAGCCGGAGTGGCTGATTGTGCATCGGATTATCAATCATCGCACGATGCGCGACGGGCGCGCGTTGTACTTTGTCAAGTGGCGCGAGCTGCCGTACGATCAGTGCACGTGGGAGGAGGAGGACGACGCCGTGCCTGGGTTGAAGCAGGCGATTGAGTATTACTTTGATCTCCGTTCGGCGTGCTTGAATGAAAACTCGAAGCGCAAGGGGAAGAAGGGCAAGAAGTCCAAGACGCGCGAACTCATTGACGATGACGACAGGAGCACGCCGCGCAGGTACACACCGCCGCCGGAGAAGCCCACCACAGATCTAAAGAAGAAGTATGATAAACAACCGGAGTACTTTACTGAAACCGGCATGCAGCTGCATCCGTATCAGCTGGAGGGTTTGAACTGGTTGCGATACTCCTGGGGACAGGGCATTGACACCATCCTGGCTGATGAAATGGGTCTCGGTAAAACTATCCAAACCATTACGTTCTTGTATTCGTTATACAAGGAGGGCCACTGTAAGGGTCCGTTCTTGGTAAGCGTGCCGCTCTCCACTATTATCAACTGGGAGCGAGAGTTTGAGCTCTGGGCGCCGGACTTTTACTGCATCACTTACGTCGGCGACAAGGACTGTCGAGCTGTTATCCGTGAGAATGAGTTGTCCTTCGAGGAGAATGCCACGCGAGGTGGGCGCGCTAGCAAAATCCGCGCGAGTTCCATCAAGTTTAACGTCCTCTTGACTTCGTACGAGTTGATTTCGATTGACTCTGCTTGCCTGGGCTCGATTGATTGGGCTGTATTGGTCGTCGACGAGGCGCATCGTCTCAAGAGCAACCAGTCCAAGTTCTTCCGGCTGCTCGCCGGCTACAATATCAGCTACAAGCTGCTGCTCACGGGCACCCCGCTGCAGAACAATCTCGAAGAGCTGTTCCACCTGCTGAACTTCCTTAACAGCAACAAGTTCAATGATCTTGGCTGCTTCCAGAATGAATTCGCCGACATTTCCAAGGAGGACCAGGTGAAGAAGCTGCACGAGATGTTGGGGCCGCACATGCTGCGGCGTCTGAAGGCCGACGTGCTGAAGAACATGCCCTCAAAGTCGGAGTTTATCGTGCGGGTAGAGCTGTCGCCCATGCAGAAGAAATACTACAAGTATATTCTCACGCGTAACTTTGAGGCGCTCAATCCGAAGGGCGGCGGGCAGTCGGTTTCGCTGTTGAACATCATGATGGACTTGAAGAAGTGCTGTAATCATCCGTATCTGT
>JAODGB020024780.1:0-12972 GCA_027574905.2 Earota dentata | reverse complement strand
TTTGGCGGTGGCGGTAAAACGATGCCCGGCACTAGGGGACCCGGTGGTACTTGCGTGGAGTTGTCCATCTGATAGAAGAAGCTGTATGGAGGTGGGTAATAAATGGAGGGGTCATCGTCGTCGTATTCAACGCTTGTATTGCTCGGCGGAGGTAGGATGGCCGCGCCGGGCGGCAGCGAGGCGAAGAAGGGCGGTATGCTGCCGTTCAGCGGGAAGGGCGGTGTGCCAAACTCTGGAGGGAAAGCAGGTATTGGGAACGGAGTTTCCCCGGCAGTAGCGTTGGCCGGATAGGCACCTCCTTCGGCGGGCGGGAACGATGGATAGAAGCCGCCTTCCGCGGGCGGTATGGGGTATGGTGACGCTGCGAGCGTTCCATTAAGCGTTGTCGAATAGTTTGCGCCCAGGATCTGGAGTGGGCCGTCGTCGGTGAGCTGGACGGGAAAGGGCGGTGGCACTTTTGGGTGGCTGGGCAGCTTGACCTGCCTCCCCGGCGCGTGATAGTCGTCGATGGGCGGCCACGCCGGCGGCGCATGGCTATCACTGTGGGCACTGTGGGCGGGCGCGTCCTGGTCGGCGAAGTCGCCACCTCTTATCACTAATAGGTGGTTCTCCGCCAGCCAAATGTCATTCTTGTTCAGCCCGCCCAAATTGTTTATATTGTCCTTCGGCACTTCCGGATTGCTCTCGTAACTAATGATGCCCGGCTTCTTCACCGGCTTGCTGAACAATTCGTTCTGTATGAGGCCGTACTTGCCGTCGGCGACCTGCTGCGAGAGTGTTTTTTTGTCGTCGCCGTCTTTTGTTTTACTTTCGCGACCTCCGCCCGCACTGGAGGTGATAATTAATTCGGCGTCGTCTAATTCCGGCGGCGTTCGCATGTGGCCGCCAACGAGCCGGTGTAGCGTTCGCTGCGCCTGCGACGTATCACATTTCACAAGGACCAACCACAATGGCAGCAGCAGTAGAAAACCCCAAAGTGGATTTAACCGCGGCTGCATCTGAAACAATGAGGAAATTTCTAATTAGTTTGAAGTTGGTTTGCGAAGAAAACAAGAGCAACGCCGTATTTAGAGATATCTAGTTGTGACTTTCGCTGTTACGCGCCAGAGACCCGAGACGCGAGAGGCGAGACATGATCGTTTAATTGCATCTGCGCCATAGCCTTGCACCTTTCTATAATTATACTCAATCTGGTTTGGATTTTTATTGCATTTCCTCGTTTTTACGCGCGCGCGCTCGCGCCGGCAAACGTCCGGCGCTCCCTTTGCAAATTAATGTCATTTGTAAGAATTGCAAGTGGTTTGCGCGATCTGGTTCATTGTGAGTGGCCGCGGTGTGGTGTGGTGTGGCAGTTTCTAATCGCAAGCAAACCGCCAGCAACAACAAAAGCCAGTCATCGTCATGCTCTTTAAATTTAACGCGCCGCGGCCGCGCCAAGATAGAAACTGGCTTAAAGGTGTCTGCAATGCAACTAAACAGAACACAATTTCTGTGCCCGAGCCAGTGCTTTGGGTCAGAGGCCAGTGGAGCGGTTTCGTGATTGTCTCTACATTTTGCCGGAGTGGAGTATTGTCCAAGGTTAAATGACAGGGCGCGGTTTTTCATAACTAGACCAATATTGCATTTTGTGACCATTCACTTCGATCACCGGGTAGAATATGATTTTTGACACAAGCAACAAACAAGGATTAATTAGGAATTTAATCGTTGATTGAGTAAAGTAAACTATGGTATAGTGTTACAACATATTTCATGCATTATGAGCATTGGAATTTGCAATAATAATTGTTTTCGTCACCCCCCTGCATGTATTCAATTAATTTAGTCATTTTGAGCGATTAACATTTTTTATTATTCAATTGCACTGCCACTGCATTACGAAATGAAATGATATTGCCGCCTGTTGAATCTATTTCACAGCCATAATTACCACTAGCACTAGCAAGCCCATTTTGATTGTGTTAATTGCAATAATTTCGAATTGGGAATGATTTGAGCTTTCACAGTCGAAGCTTGCTGCCGAATGTGTCGACCTTGACTCGGTCGCGCGGTGGGAACTATTTGCAATTTGTTAATTGGAGTGTGCCGCCTACACCGCCGCAAGAACAAAAGAAACACTTTGACGCCTTAATTACAACAATGTAATTTTTTCCACCTCGTTTCCATCTCCACGTTTCATATCACTACTATAGAACAGCCGATAGTGGGAAATATGAAATTGCCTTCCTTATTGACCATTCTCAATTAATAATAAAATAAGGAAACTCCCAATTATAATTTGCCGTCGAGGCATGTTATTAGAGTGATTGGAACTTGCGCGTTGGTCCATTTGGAACAGTTTGCTAATTGATTTCAGGGCAAGTTTGAGGCTTTTGTACTTTCTTTCGTCGTTCCTTGAGCAGCGGCGCAATTGAATTATTTGAATTGTGAATTATAAACGGATGCGAAGCGTGCAGCAATTGCCGGATTCGATGTTGTGAATGAGTAATTATCGTAACAATTCGTTGGCGCGTCGAAAGAAGTAATTGATGTTTAGAAACACCGAAGCAGGAAAGAAATAAACCGTCTACCTCTGTAACTCTACATAATTAGTGTGCTTGTGTTGTGCATATGTTATAAAGTTACTTTTTGTATGGATTTTTGGCATTTTCAAAGTAAAAATCCAAAGACATCAGAACGTAGGAGTGCGTTTATTCAGACCAAGGTTAACGCAGAAATTTTCAGCTCTTAAACGTGCAATTAGCGGCAATATTATTTGGTTTACTCTTGAAACTTGAATCTTGAAAATTATTGATTGCGGCAGGCCATTAATTTTATCCACTGAGGTCGACAATGCACACTTTGCGATGACTTTTTAAACTGTTGCAAGGCTCTCTGTGCTCTATAGTCTATTTAAATCGTTTTACGCAGTTTACTTCATCTAATTTCTCAAACAACGACTTAAATTCTCGTTAATATTCTTGACTCTTGACAAAGCTCTGAACTAATTTTGCTGTACTGTAGAAATGTTGCAGAAGAATTAAGTGCATATTATGACACGATGCCTAGACAATAAATTAAAGACAATGCGCACGCGCCAAGAAAGTTTCAAATCAGAATTTAGAATTCACAACCGATTTTGAGAAGCAAAAAAATCATGCTCATTGACTTGGTTCACGTGTTCTCGTTCTGGATACTAATTGATGAGTTGACATAGCAATTAACACTTTGAGTCGATATTTGACTTCACACTTAAGTGCAGCATTAGTTGTCTTGACAAGATTTTCAAGGTAGGAAGGCATAAGTGCTAAATTCATTCGTTATTTTGTCGGTTTTAATTAAATTTAATCTCGCTTGTTTATGCACGTTTTAATTATCATTTTTTATTCCTTCCAACTTTCTGCAACGTTAATTTAATTCAACTGAGCATCAAAAATATGTTTTCCTGGCCAACACCATTTAATTCATGTTAATGGTGAAGATTACTAATTGCGCAGCGCAGATTTAAGCGGCTGTTATCCTTCCCGTCAATCTATACCTATATCTATCGTCTGAAAGTCTGAAAGTTCTTTCATTCCGCGATCCGGAGTATCGAAGTATCATTCATCCAGTATCGCCTGTCGATAATTAATTGCTTTTCCTTGTCGCCGGCAATCAAACATATTTATCTCTTGTACCGTAGTACAGTGTACAATGTTTTATGTACCGCGTACCAACATTGCGAAAGTTGCATTACAGCTGCGAAAGAGAAAAAAAATTGGAATGCCAAGAGCAATATTTGTACCGAAACGCGATCGAATGTTTTGACTAATGTCTAAGACTCTACTACTACTAATATATAAAGCATGATCGAAGGCGAGCGGAACGGTAACAAGGCGGGCGGTTACGACAAAAGAACGAACAGCGTGCCCCGTGCCCGAATGCCTCGGACTGACGGACATTAGGAGATATTATATGGGTATAACATTGCTAATATGCTTGTAAAGTGGACTCGAGCACATTGCGTCATTTGCCCGAGACGAAGTCTTAAGTCCAAGCTTAGTTTAAGTCTAATTTGTATCTGTATCGCTCTGCTGCTTTGCGCTGTTTGCACTGTACGGCTTGGTGCAATGCAAAGCAAAGAGAAAATATGCTTTATTCGGTGATGGATAGATATTGGCTGGCTCGTGGCTGATACTGATATTATGCTTGGAAAGAGTTGTGGCATGTCGGCGGCATGTGGATCGAAATCGACAACGCGCGGCTTTTTCTGCTCTGGTTTATGTCAGTCAGGAAATGTATTATGTGCTATGCGATGGCAAAAAGAGTTAAATGTATTGGATTTACGCGCAGATACGTTTATTTATATTCAACGCACAACGTTATGTAAATAATTGTAACGGAGCCCATTGTTGGCGATTAAAAAATCGCCGACCAAGAAGAAACGTGACAAAAATGAAGCGGGGGTTACATAATTTCAACAAGTACTTGGCTAATTTTTGGTAATGCACATTTTAAGTGACTTTTGTTGTTTTAAACTTTTAACGTTTAAGACGTTGTGAATGTGCAGGCTTTGAATTAATGCTTTTTGCTCCTGCTCGCAATTGCCGCGTTGCGTTTTCTTGTCACAGGTAACACATAAATACTCGGCGCGTTTAGCCGCGCTTCGAAACGCCTGGCAAAAGAAAGTTAAAGGCAACAATAAGATCTATATATAACTGCTCATTGCACTGCGACTGCGCGCAGAATTACACTCGATGAGTGCACTCTCGGGCACGGAACGGAAAAACTTTCGTTCTTTCCTCTGCGGTGATTTTCCACGCACACCCTCCGATCGAAATTATAATGATTTGGGAATTGTGACAACAATTGGGAATATAGTTCAAGGTGTGCTAGGCGCAGAGAATAGGTAAATTTCACATGTCGGCGAAGTGAAGGAGTTTCCAAAAAGTCAATTATGAATTAAAGAAAGAAACCGCATGCGAACGGATTGTGTTTTGTGTTTTATTTTCCCATGAAATATGCGGCACGAAACTGGAATTCTCCGCTTGATTCATATTGTTGCTGCGCTGCGTTTGAACATAAATCCAGAGTCTCGAGTTGAGACACATTCCCGCGTTTATTTTATGAATAACAAAGAGAATCCGAGCAGATGTGCATGCAAAGTGGGTCGTTTTCACATGGAATGTGCGCGAAATTAAAATTAAAACTAAAACTTGAATCGTATCGCAATCCAGCCGCAATCTCTGGCTTAATGGTGGCTTAATGCGATTTGCAAATGAATCTTACTTTGGCTGAGTGATAACACGTCCAAGTAAATGCAAATCCGTCCGCGATATTATTGGTCACTTGATATCGACGCTTCGCTATCGAACTTCCTGCACCACTTCCGGCACCACTTTCGCATTGGGGTGTTGTCACATTGTCGTTGGAAACACATTGCACATTACTTTATATATTGTTTTCGTACTGCAAACCGATAATGATTATATTATACACAATTCGTTTTTTATTTTTAAATGTAAACTTTTGTTGGTTCCTGCGGCACGCGCGTGCGCTTGATTTGTAGATGCCGGCTGGCAGGTTGGCGGGCGCTTCTTGGCTCGTGCCTGCCTTCCACTGCGCTCGTGCGTTTACTGACACTGCTGGTGTGGCCTGCAGACTTGCGACCGGAGAACGCGAATTGTTTGCCGCGCCGCGGCCGTAGAAAACAAACAAAATCTGATGTTGCTCGCGCGCGACTACAAGGTGTCTCGCAGGTATCCTTAATGTCTAAGTGGGGGGTGTGATCTCTCACCTCAGCAAGGACGAGCGGGATTTCCTCTGACCCACGAGTGTTTTTTTTCTTCTTCTTAATTTAAACGCGGAATTACCACTACACGATTTTCTTTTTGGAAGCAAAATAATAACTACTTGTAGCGCAATAAAATAAAATAAAAAACATGTGTATGAACATGGTATTTCCGGCAAATTATCCTTTCAACAAGTTTCACCTCACCTAGGTGAGTGGTTTGTCACTCAGAGCAGGTCCGGTTCAATTTGCAAGCTTTATCTGAGGTGTGTGTTGATTTCTCTAAACTGTAGCAAATGCAATGAATAGAAAATAAGCGTTATTCTTATCAGATCCTTAGAATCACTCCGTTTAGTTGGAAAAGAACTGAAAAAATAGTATTTCATGTTATATAATCTCTGTACCTCTGGCGTAATTACGGTGTGCGATTTCCACAGGCTCTGCAAATAATTACAATTGTGTGTTGGTGTGTTGAAGTGCTGGAACTGGAAAACGAAACACAAAAAAGGAGCTTCTGGTGTAACGCACCATTACATGCTATACATACCTCTGTACTACATGCTTAAAATTGCATGTGCGCCCAAAGCGTTAAACAAAAAAAAATTAAACGCTGGAATTTCGAGCAAGGTTATCGCCGCTGTGCTCGCTGGGTATCAAACGCACCGCCATCCGCCAGATTGTTGCTTTTCACCGATTGTCTTTCATGTCTTGTCTTGTCTTGTCTTTCATTAAGCGTAGCAACGTGACCTTTTCAGGTCTATTAGAGTTTGACGCTAGGCGCTAGAGTGCTAGACAATCGTGCTATATGCAAAATGTAATATCAAACAGATTTGAAATATACGAGCCGTGGTGCGGTGTCCTGTCCCGTGGGCGCGGTCTCGCACTCCTTCAGTCGGACAACATAACTCAAGACATTTAATTGAATCTGTATCGCGTTTCATTTATGTTTATAGGCTTGGATAGCAAAAATGCAAGGTTCAAGGCTTACACTATGACTATAATTTTAATCTAGTTCGCAAGAAACATGAACATTAAAATACTTAAAATGGTTATTTATTATTTTATTTGAGTAAAAAATTAATTTTTCCTGTATTTTAATTATCCAAAAGTATCAAAACTTGACATCCGGAATGTTGTTGGCGTGGATGTTGTAACATGATTAAGTTTTGAAGTCATCTTCATGGCAATTATGGCGATTATGTCAAGCGCAATCAGAAAAGTCAATTTTGTTGTTCTCTTGCTCCGTTGCCCTGTTCTATAACAATTAAAACGACATCCGGAGTAAATCTATGTTCATGCCATCTTTGGTTTAGGTAAGCCATGCCTCTGGATTATATAAAAATTCGGTGTTGCGACAAGCGCAGCGCTTATGCATGGTGTAATCAACCCATACAATAATTATACTTTATAATAGTACACTCGACTCGACGTGAGACTGTCTCCCGCGACGTATCATACACCCGCGCTGAATTGTCGCCCACACACAAGCTCATTGTAAGTAGAGAAATGAACAAAATATTTAAAATGCAGTGATGCATTGCGTTTTCACTTGTTTTGTCCTTTTTGTCGCTGGTTTGAAATTAGCATTCGTGTTGCTGTACCTGTACCTCTGCTTGTATTAAAAGCGGATCGACGGTTTGTAATTAGAGCGGTTTTCTCTTCGCTGTGGAGTTCGGACTTTGCCGCTGTTTATTTTCTTAGTGTTTAGTGCACTTTGCATTGCATGCGTAGCGTGTGTATACAGGATGCTGTGATGCTAAATCTAAGCGTACAAATTGTGCACAGGCACCATAAATATAGTCGTATGATAATTGAGCTGCGATTCTACGATTCGAAATGTATAATTTATACTCGGGACAGCGGACAAGCGCAAAACCAAGTTTTACTTTGATCATTTTGATGATTATGGAACATTATTGATTTCTTTATGGCGTACAATACTTGGAACAAATTGCTTCTCATATTTAGTGCGGTGATCGTCTTCAGATAAAATCTTAATGTGACAGGTGTAGTGAAGATGGAGTTGATTCACGCCGCGCCGCGCGCAACATTGAAAATGTTTAGTAATTATTAATATTGAATCAATTCAATTCACTTTACACCTGGTTATTTCACTGTACTTTCAAGTCGGTGGAGCTTTCACACTTTTGTGGATCATTGAAGTGAATTTTCTTACAACTTTTGCTCTCGTTTCACTGTTTCACTTTGCATAGATAGTCTTTTGTTGTAATTTGTACAGTTTCTTTTTTTATGTGGCTCTTGTGGCATGGTTTAAATAGTGGCGTTTAAATTATTATAAACAAAGGACAATGGCGAGAAGTGTGGGCCAGATTTCATAAAATGAAACGAGATGAAAGCGTGCTTAATTTTAGAACAACTTTTAATTAATG
This sequence comes from Earota dentata, assembly GCA_027574905.2. Classification (NCBI taxonomy): domain Eukaryota; kingdom Metazoa; phylum Arthropoda; class Insecta; order Coleoptera; family Staphylinidae; genus Earota; species Earota dentata. Next base: position 4,833 of record JAODGB020024780.1, on the reverse strand, counting down.
CGAGTAATAGTGACGCATAAATAGCTAGCTACATTTCCAAGTACCAAGACAAATATTTATCCCAGTTCTCTGGTGTGCTAGTTTTATTCAATTACTATCAATCGTAAACAATATGGCTTTCGTTCGGATTGCGTCTTGCGTTTTACTTTCTTGTGATGCTTTATTCGCAGCTCGCAGTAGTTCCGTTTTTGCAGGTAGAAATCTATCCACAATATGGCCGCACTATTTCACTTGACTTAACTTGACTTGACTTGACTCTGCGCACTTTTGGCTGTAGCAGATCTTCCAAGTTTATACGGGTTGAATGGTAGAAATCATTTTAATTAAGGCAATGCTAGCGAAGACAGGAAGCAGTAAAGAACTTGAAACTTTGCGCAGGACGCGGATGGTGATTGTCGCAAGTGCACACCATGTGACGGTGGACATGGCCGCAAATGGAAATTCCGCATTAATGCACATCGTCGATGACTTTCCAGGCTTTGAATGGCTGAAACAACGCCGCGAATGCAAGCTAAATGTACTTCACGTTGTCTGCTGGTTGCGGAATGGTTATTATTAATTCTTTTACTTTCGGCAATTGCTTTCGATTATCCTCTAAATTGTGCGCGGTAGATTTTGGAATGGATAGCCGACTGATCAAGCGAGCCGATTGCTCTAACAGTTTATGCACGTGCCACTCCTAAAATAAATGGTTTCAAGTCAGTACTTATCCAAATACTTGGACGGATACATTTATTACAGTCACTCAACTCATTCGCTTGTAATGTGTAATACCTGATATTAGAGCTTTGGGACTGCGCTCGCTGCTCGCTCCTTGCAGATTTGATCTGGTTCAGCTCTTAAGTGCAAAAGTAAGTAAGAGAGTAATAGAATCGTCAAGAGTTAATTGTTTTCAAGAATGTGAACAAAAGATGTATTTATGATTATTCAAGCAACAAGAAATAGGTTTAGTGAACCTAATAAATGCGCACCATTGACACTAATTCAATCCGCTACAAATATCATTATTTTATTGCATTGGAGTGTACTGGAGACATATAAGCATGGGCAGTGCAAATGTGTCAGTCCGACACACATGGCATTTCATTAACATGCAAGCACCAGGCACTTTAATGTCTGTGTCTGTAGCTTTAGAACTCTGGCTCGAGTGCCTAGACGCCTAGAGAGTGAAAGGATATTTCGGATTGCAAAGGAAAATGTGTTCGATAAATTTGACAATTCACTCACTCCCACAATTCCAACGGCTTGATACTTAAACCACATGGGTAAAATGGCGATGGCGACTAAATATTTTACTTAAATAACTTTAACCATGACATGCGAAATCATCTCCACAGTTTTGTCATTGCCGTCATCGCCAGTGAATGCAAATTAATCTTGAGGTTACATCTTCCGCTCTAGGTGTGCACTGTGTACATTTGTTTTTTGGATGTTGGCAACTCTAGTGTAGTAATCCATCGAGTTGGTGTGCAGCAACGTACAATAATTAATAACGAGCTGAGTAGTTGAGTTGTTAATTGATTCCAAGTATGAATTGAACAAACGAACAGAACAACAACCGCCAAAGTCACGCTGAAATGACTACAAATGTTCTACATTCTGGCGTTACGCTGCCATACTGTGTGCACTGTGCCGCTAGTTGTATAAGGCACGAATTCCATCATTGCCAGATATTTTCATTAGTTAATTGCATACGATATTATTGCTATTATTACTGCGGGAGGCAGGCAGGTAACGCGCGCGCGCGCGTAACGCAAAAAAGTGTTACTTAATGCGTAACTTGCATTAATTATGACTATGAGTATTTCCGCAAATGTAATATTCAATGCAATTGTTTGTCGGTGCAGATGGATTTTGCCAATAGAAAATTATTGGACCTTATCCTGGATACTGTTTGCACATTTACAATGATTGACGCACGCGAAATTTGCTTTAATTTAATTTAACCATTTCATTTCAAGGTCGTGCCTTTGCACACCACACTTAATTTCCGCATGTTTGCTCGGAATACTTCAACTCGAATTTAAATAGAGATATTACTGGGCTGGGCCGCCACTAATTGATTGCTGTATCTGTGTCTGTATCTCTTTCGGCCGGTAATTATTTAATTTATGGTGTAATGCAGAAAAACGCTCAATCACCTCACATGCATAGGCATAATATGCAAAGGCTAACAGTACTGTTATGCAATGCAACCAGTTTTCGGGCTCATTTTTACGATTAAGTCTGCTCTACCGCGTTCAGCTCAGATTTGGATAGTGTGGTTTAGCACAAGCACAGTCTATTAAAATTGGAGCACTACGACTTCTAACCGTATGCACTATAGTATACCGGATTAATTTAGTTATTTAAAAACCTGCTTTAAAACAAGAACTAAAACAATTGAAGACTTAAACAATGAATTGTTTGAAAGTGTTTTTTTTTTTTGCTTTTGCTTTTGTTTTGTTTCAACTGTAAAAATGCTATGAATACTTTTATAAAATTAACTCTGTATAGTTATAACGAGCGATTGTGTACGCCTCGGGCATGGGCTGGACACTTGGCGGCGATCGATTGAAAATGCTCTAGCTTAGCTTCGATCTAGCGACTTTACACTTTCGCTGTTTGCTTGCCTGCGATTTGGTATTGCTATTGCTTCATCGCATTTTGTTGGCGGTTGGCGCTCACGTGCGGACTGTACCAACAACACCCAGGCCTCGCTTTGGTGTGGATTTCTTTTCCGCGCTCTGCTATGCGAGAATGCGAGGAACAACACTACACCTTCGATTGCATTACTACAGCGCGCACGCGTCAACCTGTTGGCTGTAAATTACGACTTTGAATGCTAAACGAATGCATGACTAATTTCAGCGGAACATCTCGATAAACAGAGTCGAGCATACAATGCTGGAATAACGAATAAATTTGATTAAATTTAATTGAATAGTATTGAGCATAATTTATTATACCACTGTCACTCCAAATGGAAGTCACCGAGAAATTGCGCTCTTTTGAATTTGCATATTTTCGCGCGCTTTTTTTGTTCGCTGAATTTGAAAGTTTGACTAATTTTATGATAACAATAAATATGTCGCGTTCACATGAATGTGTGTTTAGTTTAGAATTCTGGTATTAATTGTTGCAGGAATTATTGTGTTTTGTTAGCTTTTTGTTGAAGATTCTGTTACGAAATCCTTTGAAGTGTGCTTGGTGTCGATTTCAGCGTCACGCATTTTTTATGTGTAACATCTGGAACATAAATATTGGCTTTAAAAGCTGTTAAACTATAAAATACATAAACTACATCTTTATGCGAATAACTTGACCACTCACCGATGACCATTGTGCTGCCCGGGCAAATGCTGAATGGGGCAATAATATAATGGAGGTAGACACGTAACATTAAAGCGAAATATGTATCAAAGTACATATCGGCATTGCCGGTGTCAGAGTAAAGAGCTCCATTGTGTGTGCATTTATGAAAAGGAAATCACTTTGACTGAATGGTTGTGTCTAGAAATTATTGTCGCAGCTTGCAGCAGTTGCGCAATAATATGATTATTGCCGATTAAAATCGGCCACGTATCGAGCGCACAAAGTAAATTTATAAACTATCGTTTTCAAATATCTGCCGGTAAATCTCCTTATCGATTTTCTTGCCTTGCTTCATGCCCAACTTGTAAATTGGCATTTCTGTGGCGCGCAAATACACCGCGGTATCGTATGTACGTGCGCGAATGTCAGGCGTAAGTCGGCGCAATAACAAATCGCCGCGTTTGCTCCAGATCACCGCAAGCAAAAACAAAAAAAAAATGCAATTTCCTTTGGTATCCAACAAGCAACAAGTTTTATATTGTATATGTATCGTTTGAATTTTCTAATTATAATAGCTTGTTGCGCGCGTTGCACAAGTGGGCATAATGTGATAGCGATACATTTGTGGAAACAATTTGTCTAGCGCAGGTTTTTTTGGCATCGACACAACGAAACAACGATTTAAACGATTGAAATATGCCCCTCGGTGAATTGGCCAATAATCGAGACGCGCTAATCATATGAATTATGCGACCCCCCGCAGCCGACAACACATTTGTATAAATTGGAAGTTTGGCAATTCGGATTTTTCGTCGGGCGTGGACTAAATCTTGCAGCTTTGATTATTTTATTTTATGTTTGGTAATTTGCCGCTGTAGCCAAATTGCATTCCATTCTAAAACTAAAGCTGTCAATTTATATACATATTTGGTTTTTTAATGTTTTTTTAATCTTTGAACGTACCAATATGGTTGCAATGATTGCAAAAAGTTAAAATGTTTAATAGTTTGCACACAAAAAGTCTCGGCAGTCGATGCAAGTGTGGTTTTGTTACAAGCCTTTGTGAACATTCTCTTGTAAGCCAAATAATAGAAGTTTAATGCTTAAATTGGAAAGGAATGTTCAGCGTAATTTTACTTTCCTGTCGATACTTGATTGTAAATGAATATTATAGCAAAACTTGAGCATTGCGCATTGTCCATGCCCTGCGCACAATGCGGCAATGGGTAACTTATCGCCGACTTTAGTACAAGATATTTCTGATAATCTACCAGATTGCCTTTCTAATATGTATGCTCACTAAATAATTATCAGCATTTATAATGAATCGACAAATAACCTGCCCTTATGTCAGATTACAATGACTGGGAGGTACTTTCACTAGGTGCAATTAAAATGGGCAAGCATAAAATATGGGTTTTTGAGTTTTGTTAACAGAGCACAACCGATTTCATGAGTGTCATGTAACGCGTATTCCGTATACAGAATTTTAAACCAACATTCCTAAGGAATTAGCATTCACATTTCTCAACGTTTCAG
>JAODGB020024763.1:0-12757 GCA_027574905.2 Earota dentata | reverse complement strand
GCAACAGTGTAACAATAAACCCGACTGAATGATCAATTAATTTTCCTCCGCGTACGTTCTGCAATGCTTGGTGCTTAAAGTAAAGTAAGGTAAAGTAAGGTAAAGTCAGGGCGGAAAGTTGAAAGTTGAAAGTAACGCTGAACGCCGACTTTGAGCTTTCGGGCGAGTCTTTCCACAGTCGCTATCACTCCCATTGGTTACCTTTTCGCACATCCTACGTGTGTTGCTTCTTGTACTTCATGTTCATGTTCAGTTTCAGTTTCAGTTTCAGTTGCTGCTAGTTGCTGCAGTTTTGTGTTTTCTTCGTGTGCAACAGCCTTGCGTCGTGTTTGCGCCGCGCGTCGGTTTATTCAGGGGGCGCCGTTAATGATGTTGCATCGCGGGGCATTAACGGGAAACTTCCCTTATTTAGCCATGAAACCAGCCAAGTGGCAACTTCGCAACAACCGAACCTTCAACTTGCCTCTCTCTTGGCGCTTGCCTATTATTACACTTAATGCTTTGAGTCTTGAAAATTCGCTGAAATTAAAAACTAACTCTTCCACTTTCTGGTTGCTGGCGAAAGTTTTACTTCTTAGCTAACGCCATGTTATCATGTTGCCACCCGGTCGCAAGTAAATGAAACATTTTGAAACGTATTTCGGCTATTTCCCGCACCATCTTAGCCTTGCGGTGCGGACTGTTTGCGTTTCTTTGTTCCTCATTGTCTCTCATTGCGGGCAATCTGCAACAATTTGCTTCTTTTTTGGGCCTTCACTGTGCGTTCCTTTTCTTCGTTTTTGTTTTCTCTGGCGGCGGCGCCGCTTTTTTCCTTTGCAGCGGCGCTCGTTTTATTATCACGCGCCGCGGCGACGTCCTGCATCGTCCTGGGGATCCGGTTAATTTTCTTGGTGGCTGCACAGCTTTTCGGCGTGTCCTGCGGGCGGCGGTCGTGATTTGATGAGATAAAAGCGGCGTCCAAGCGTGAACGCTTCTCTGATTTTGCCTGCGAGCGGCGCGCGTCTTGCGCAAAATTCGCCAGACTGAAAACGACAAGAAAATAAACGACGCCGACGCCGGCCGCCATCGCCGCAAGGAAAGCAAATCGAACAAACAGTCTGGGATATAAATTATCTAACGTTGACCAATGCCTAAAGTCTAAAGTCTAAAGTCTAAAGTCTAAACTCAAGAACATGCAAACCAGAACTAAGTAAAAGCTTTTATTTTTACTTGATCTTAAAGAGTTTGGATTGATTGTAAACTGAATCTTTAAGATTAAGATTAAAGATTTAAGAAATTGTGGCCCAGTTTCCTAAGGAAATATTACTTATCATCTCAGTCCCCGGCTAATATTTTGAGCAAAATGAGTTCGTCAACATGCACGCATTCCATTGCCGTGACAAACTAGTTCGAGGAAGTTTCGGCAAACTTTTCGTGCTCGGCAACTATGTCGCTTCAGGAATGAGTTATCTGCGTGACGCACGCCCGCCCCCTCGGTGTGTATCACCACGACCAGCCATGATGAATGTGTCAGCGGTAGGATTCTTGCAATTAGTTTAACTTTTATCCAGTTATCAACTCCCAAGCCCAAAACTTTGCGAGATGAGGCAATTTTTGCCAAGAGTCCAAAACATCTGTTTATTTGCCTTCCAATTTCTCTAAACGCGAAGCAAAGAGAAAATAAATGGATTTACAATGGATGCACTCCAAGATAGCACATGTGAATGGCTTTAATCTGCTTGAAAATCTTTGAAAATACAACATACGTAAATTGATTACCCATGCAGTCGGAGTCGTTTCGACTCGACATTAGACGCCGTGACGCTATCACAAACAAGCGCGCAGTGCGCGCGGAGACACAATGCTGATAAACTCCGCTTTTTGTAATCGCGTTTTGTATTTATGTGCGTGTGCGGAGGCGCCGGGCGCACAGCCGGAGCCTCGAATGACGCGCGGAAGATCAGCGTGGATAAAGCGACGCGGGTGCAGGTTCTGACGAAGAGATTAAGAATCGCACGTCAATGACAGGCACAATGGGACTGTAATGCGCCTTTTAAAGATATCAAAAACACAATTTTCTTGAAACGCTCAGCAACAAAACGCATCTTCACAAAATTGGCAAAATTCAAATGAAATTATTTAGTTTTTCTTTGTTCTGTGGGGTGTGTGATAGATTTTGGTACTTCTCACCGGCGTTATTTTTATTTCGTTTCATTTTATTGTGCTGCGAGCGAAGGCGGCTTTATTACCGAATGTTTCATCTCATCATATGTGTTCGAGAACGGCGGAAAAGTGTAGCAGACGAGGATCCGGCCAGGAGTCTTTTATTTCGATTACTTTATTACTTATCGCACTTTACTGCTCATATAATACGGAGCCCCGGAGCGGAACGACGCAGCGACGCAGCGCCGCCAAACTATAGACATCGCCGCCTCCAGGGCGCGCATCAGGATAGAAAAGTCCGCCGAGGAAATCTACACATTCGACACAGTGCACTCGCCGGAATAAAGCGAGTAAAATGTAACATTTTCTCTTCAAGTTTTGTTCGCGAAGAATTTATTTTCACCCTGAGCCCTGCGTGGAGTACTGAATTATTTAAACGATATTAAAATGAATAGCATCTGGATTCATCCCCATCTGCATTCATTAAAAGATGATTAATGCGCTGTTCGCGCGCATTATTACCGCGCGTAATGTGCGCTTATTGCCCTGCTTTGGGGAGGTCCTGACTTAAGGGTAGCCGAATCTATTGGCACCTCTGGGCGCCGGGGTTCATAAATGTTAAGGATGCTCTCCTGCGCCTCCTTCCCCCCATTGAGTCGAAAGTGTAAAGAGGGGTAAACACTTTCCGCACAAAGGTCCCCTTTCTCCTCCGTCTTGCCTTGCCGCCATCGTCCTTTTCTTCTAATAACTTATTAAGACATTATCGCCGCGCGCGCGCGCACCGAGGGTGGGACGCAAATACGCCCCGCATTCCGCCAGATTAAAACTTTAGTTAGTTAATTAGTTAATATACACGCGGTTACCTCTTCACTTATCACGGAGCGTCTTTAACTTTCTTTGCGCCTTGCGCTCGGCAAGTTTGTACAATCTGCGCGCCACGATGGCGAAGTTTATCGAACAACTCGCAAATGTTAATTTTAAATTTCGGGAAATTTTACACTTCAATATGTAGAAGTTTCGTGGGGGGCTAGTGTAGTTAGTGCGCGCAGTGAAATTATTTGCTCATTTTGCAGCGCGCCCGGGTTAAACGCCCAAAACGCCCCAAATTCGCAACATCGCAACATCGCGCAACAATTCGGCGAATCGCTAATGTTGTTGCATTAAATTGCGAAACTTTTTGATATTACAACGGCAAGCCAGCGCAACGCTTCTGGTGCGAGGCGCCCCTTTTCGACCCCGAGACTTTTATTTGCGCTGCGCATTAAGTCTATACAATTCGCATTATCCCAAATTTATATTCATAATATTTGGGCGCTGAGCTCAAGGAGGCCGATTTTCGCACGATGCAAACACAAATAAACAATGACACAAATATTAAACCTGCTTCCTTAGCTACCACACAACACAACACAAAGAAAAAGCTCACTTTTCAATTTGAAAGTATTTTCGCAACGTATATCGTATTAATATATTAATTACAAATTGAAAGTAAACAATCCGTTAAAAATAAATCATGATTCGAATTGAAACGTAGTGAAAATGAACACTTTGCTTTTGTGCAAATAATAACATTAAATAATTTCAATTTTCGGCCGAAATATGGTGTGGTTCAATGAAATTTACATTCGCTGCACGTGCACAGGATAAAGCAGGTATTTTTCTGTGCGCATTCGTGTGTGTGAATTGACAAAATAAATAACGTGACACTCTCAGTGTCGGCCTCACAGCGCCAAATTGCGAATGCTGCACATTAACCCTCAACATCGCCTACACTGCATAATTGCTTACAATAACAACGCAATATAATTAACCGCGAATTAATTAATTATACATTAATGATGTGAAAGGATAACAATATACAATTTGGCGCACAATACACGCGCACAATTAATATTTAATTATTAATCAATTTGTTGAAATGTGCGCGCAAAACTTGAATGGGAAAGTTGAGTGGTTGAAATGTCGAAATAAATGTTTTTGGGGAATATGCTGGAAATCTGAATCGAGTGGAAATAAAGACTAAGCAAACAGTCGACGTCGCTTCTGGTAATGTAATGATCGAACTATAAAGCGCGTCGGATCCGCCGCCGTCGCTCGCAAGACGGGCAAGACGAGGGAGTTGGAATGAAGGGAATTAGTCAAAGCGGCGCGGCGGTGAAGGCTGTAGCAACGGCGGCGCTTCAAGCCCTCAATTATATGTGTGCGCTATCATCGCATTCAAGGTTAATTACACATTTGCGGTCGTTCGGCAGCTCCTCGTTCTTTACGAGCCCTCTCCGCAGTCAAGTGCGTACATAAGACACATTCGCGACCGGCGCCTCCGCTCACATACCAACGTCAGACGCATAACATGTTTGGGCGTTTCCAGCGCTCCTTGAAGCCTCGAATACGGCCGAAATTCGCATGTTCGCTAATTTTATAAAATTTAAGAATCACTTGATTGGCTTGGCATTACTTTCAAGATTCATTGTGTTCATTGTGGGGAAACAGTGGATGAAAAGAACGCGAAATCAGTTTATTAAATTTCGCCATCCAAACGCAAGCTCTGCATTATTCATAATTGTGTGCCTGTCGGCTTTGTTTAGGCAAATCAACGACAGCACTCACGGTGCTTTTTTTTTGCTCCAACTTTTTATATTCATCGGCATTTCCGTCTCCACTTCTGTCAACCCTTCGCTCTCCATTTCAGCGTTTCCTTGCTGAGTCTAAGACTCCCTGTCAGCATAACGTCTTTAGCATTCAAGTTCAACTTGTAATTGCGGCCGCGATCGTGCAGATCTTTATTTTTTCCTCTCGGCGCCCCTTCGGGGCGCTTTGGCGCTGGGGGAAAACTTCCACTCCAAGGATTGTCGGCCGGTTTTGAATTGCAAACTTAATAAATGAGGCGCACCGACTGCGGGAATGATAATCGATAGACGCGCGAGCGCGCGCCGAGCGAGAGAAAAAAATCGCGGCCAATATTTCCAGCGCCGCCGCCGCCGCCGCGCCAGCCTTAAGCTTCCCGCTATATTTCATGCTGGTTTATTTCGTCTGCCTTTGCCGCAGAAGATTATTCCGCGCCGTGGGTTTGCTCATGCATCCATTAACTCTCGGCGAACAATTCTTCTTCGCACGAAACAAAGTGCAGTCGCCGCTGGCGGGGCAAATAAATTCGTTACCCGCCGGGCCGAAGTGCACACGCACAGACGTCGCGCGTCGATCGCATCGATCCAGCAGGCGCAACCCTCCCAATCTTTTCTCATTTAATTGCGCGCGCGCTGACGAATACTAATGAACTAAAAGATTGTTGGCTTCATCAATCTAATTCTACGGTTGCTCTGGCGGCGGCGCTGGCGCATGTTTTCGAAGAGTTGGGCAAGATTCGCCCGAATCGCTCGCGGTGGCGGCGCCGGGCGACCCAATCGAACTGACTTAGAGGCAGATCAGCGCTGCACCAGGCGAAGGCAAAATTACTTGGCGCAGGCGGAACATCGCAGCAATGTGTTTGACCGGCTTTGCAGTGCAACAATAAAATACCCCATTTCTTCCACCGAGCTCCACGGCCATCCATCCCCTTCGGAGCGCGTCCCAATCGCCGACGTTCTTATTTGCTTCTCATTTGCGTGGCGCCGCCCGGCCGAATGTGCCGACGACGCAGATCGCCCCATAAAATTGAAACTTCCTCCCAACGTCCCAGCCAAATTGAAATTGCCTAATTTGTTTCAACTCTGCATCCTGTCGACTTTTAATTTTCTTTGTCCCGGTTGTTTACTTAATTTCAAGTTTCAGTGAATCAACCAAACGATCAGACAATTTTCCAATCTTCACATTCTTGCGAAGCTCAAGCATTTAATTTATCTCCACGTTTCGACCGCAGTAAGTAACCAGCCAAGTTTGAAACGCAAGCTGAAGTGCATTTCCTCCACAGCATTCACAACAATAACAGCGCAGATAATAACGTCCAACTTTATATTAGTTCCCATAATAAATCCTGCTGGCTCAGAACATTGTTATAATAAAAAGCGGACGCTCCTAATGGGATACTGAATAGTGCCTGAGTTGTAGCCCAGGAGTCTTGGAGTCTTGGAGCCTTGGGAAAAGTTGCAATCACTGCATGAGTGTGCACGAGTGCGATAAAAGAAGCGAAAAATACGCGAAGGGAAATTACGCCCCAGCCCCCCAGAATTGCGCAAATTGTTAGAAAGTTGAGTTTATGACAAGTGTGTTATTATTGCGGCGATTTCAGCGATTGTTTCGCGAAAACTGGTTTTCACTCCACCGTCATCCTAGCCCGAACAAGCGTAATTGCCATTTTGCGTAATAACATGAATTTCAAGTGCATTCCAAACGCTTCATTTTAAAGTCTCAAAGTTTCCGCTAATAGCATTTTATTAAAACAAGCGAGAACTTGGAAAACTTTGTCTTCGTTATCTAGAACACATAAAAAGAATTAAGAGGAAAGTTTCAAAAGATCATACATGTGTTTATAAAATTTATTTAAATTTAATTTTTGCCTCGAAATGAAGGATAATTTCCCACATGCGCTTCATACGTAAAATGTTGTAGTTCTGCGTTTAATTTCATTTTAAACTTAAACAAGTGAAAATCAACAGTTCTAGGTTGAAGTAGCGATAAATTTTGAGTCGACGCGTAGGAATGAAGGCTTCTTTCAAGAGGAAATAGACTGGTAATGTGGGTTTATCTGCCTCTCCATTTTATAACGTTATATCTATCAATGTCTTATCGAACAAGTGCGAATCAATCCGTTCTATCAATCTTGCCGCAGCCATCAATCCATCTGTAATCATTAGATGCCTCCCCAGACGTAAGAAATCCACTCAAATGCAGAAATATTCGCCCGGAATTGTCGGCGAAAAATACACACGGAAAGAATTAATTAAGATTATTTGTAAGTAGCCGAAAGAAATGAAAAATAATCGGATGCTACGTTCGTTTAGTTCCACAAGTCGCGGCTTTTTATGCGAGAAATATGGAATAAAATTTATCAGCAGCAGGCAGCGAAGTTATTAGAGCAATTAAAGTTTTAATTGCATGCAATTTTTCCATTCCTCCAGCGAACACCGCTCGCTTAGTTTGTCATTGTATTATTGCGGATTATAATGCCACGGAGGAGGGAATTGTTCAACTGCAACATATTTAATTCGCTTTTAACTGAGAAACTTTATTATTAAAAATGGCTGGATTAATAAACATATATAACTTGGAGCGGTGCTATTTGTGCGAGAACAAGATCAAAACTTGCATCTTTGCATCGTTGCTTCGGTGTGCATCCTTAATTTACATAGATATTCCACGTTCGGGGCGATGGTGCGCACGTAATCCGTTCGGACTATCAACAAGTTGAAAATGGGATTAAATAACGACGCCTCGAAAATTAGCATCCTGTACAGCGCGGTAGCTTTGAAAGATCTGAAAATTCGCGCGCACAAAAGAACTAAAATTAGCACCCTGGCCTAGCAAGCCGGCAAAATTACATCGGGGGGGGATAATCATATCTGTTGGGCATGACGTCGGACGTGTCGGGGGGAAAATCGCGCGTTTGATTCGTGACATCGTGGCGCGCGGCGCGGGGCGCATTGGATGTCGGCTGCATCCGCGCGTGAAATTTTCAACTTCGGCATGTGCGCATAATGAATGCCATTAGCAGCGCGCGGCGCGCTGCAGCGTGCGTTTTTAAACGGCTGCGCCCGGCGCCTCCACTCCGACAGTCCATAAATATTAATCGCATGGGTGACGATACCCACCGCTCACCGCACGTGCGCTGCATGAAATTGTTGTAATTTATTTGCGGGCTTCATAAATTTAACAACACATCAATTTTTAGTGCTTTATAAAATCGTAAAATCATAAAATCATAAAATCATAAAATTAGAAAATTACAAAATCACTAAAACATTTCTTAGTCTTAAAGTCCACAGCAAGAAACTTTTGCACAGTTTTCGTATGCAGTCATTAGGTACTCGTATCATGATTAGTTCACTTCTTATCTTTGAACTTTAACATTCCGGCGGGTCTTGTAATGCTTGTCCGAATGTAAATCCAGCAAAGCTCGAATATGTGAAGCTTCCTGCTTCTTTTGCCGAACAAATCATTCTTGCAGAATGACTGGAGACTTGACGCAAGCCTTCAAACCTTCGTTTTCCTTCAGCGTTTCACTGCGTCAGTACCTCCGGAACCACTTTGCTCCGGAAAACGTCGAGTCATTTTTCTTTTTGTCTTTTGTCTTCGGCGGCGGAATTTTTTCCGATAATTTCCGCCAGCTTAGCCGCAAGCCACAGCGCGGGCGTTTTTCCTCCTGCGCGCGATAACAACGCAATTGTTTAAATGTGAATATAATACACATATTTGTCAACATCAGCATTATCATCAATATGCGTGGGAAAATCTTTTTGCCCGATGTGAGATGACCTAAAACAACAATGTCGAATTGCCATGAGCTTGTGTTTTGCTGCGCGGTAATATATTGTTGCTAATGTGCGGGCGTGCGGTTACCGACGTGTGCTGATTACTTTTCGACGAATAGCAATTCGTTGCGCCGGATAGGCAACCGGTCTTGCGAGCGCCATTCTGCTTAGAGCGTAATTTAATAATACTTGTTGATGAATCGCCGGCGAATCGACCATACTTCACCTGCATACGCTTGCTGGCTCACCACTGAATGTTAGCAACCACAAAAACACACCCTCCAGCGAAATCAACATCGTTTCATCCCTCTGCATCAAAAACACCTAAAAAATATATGTTTGTCTATAAAACTCTGTTAACGTAATTAATTTTCATTTGTTTGGCTGTCCAAGGTTTTTCTGCGATGACTCAGTATAATTTCCGTTGACTACCTGTGCAAAGTGTTTAGCTGGATATTGGCCGCCGGTTCGGGGGGTGCTGGTTAAGGGTGTAGCAACATATTTAAAATTCCCGATGCATAAATCTTAATATCGGAGATTAGCTGTCGCGCGTTTTCGTGCGCCGGTGCCGCATTCAACGGTTGACACTCGCCGTTTCAGGGGGCGTGGGGCGGCGTTTTTCTCGCCGCCTGCATTTCCAACCCACCCTATCCGCCGGCGCCTTTGCGTTACATTTAGTATTCGCAACAATGCGCTCGCGCTCTCTGCGCGCCTGCTTTTTACAGATTTTCCATCAGCCAAAAAACAAATAACTAGAAAAGTAGATTTAGCGCAAGCTCAAGCTCAAGCTAAAAGCGACAAAACGATATATTCCAAGGGTGAGAACGAAAAATGCAAATGCAAGCAAAAATGTCACAATAAAATCTAAAAATAAATCATCCCATAAATAATGAAACATTATTTTAATAAAAATTTACAAAAACATAATTTTTAAATGTGTTTGTGTCTACCCCCAAGTTCAAGGATAAAGAGATGTTTACGTTACATTTAATAACACCAAAACAAACGTACGTAAACGTAAAGATGTGTTTTTTTTGTGGTAAAAAGGATTTGTTCGTACGTACGTTCGCTCATCATTTGTGTACTTTTTTTGTTAGAAAACCACCCCCAGCAGCAGTTTCTCTCTTTTCAGATCACTCTTCTTTGTGCCCGCTGCCAATTTAAACGCAGAACTCGTTACACTCCGCCTGCACGTTTCATACCTTCCGCCGTAATACTTTTTCCAGGCTTTCTTTGTTTTTTTTTTTCTCTGCTCTGCTCTGCGCGGCTGCCTGCTGCTTCATTCATTTCGGTTTTGTTTTCGGTGCTTTTTTGGCCACGATTCGTACCTTGCGGCCATGTGCGGGCCACGGGTGGCACTTTTAATGTAATTTAAACCGTTTTATAATTAGGGTGCGCGACGCGCCGGATCGCACGATGAATGCCCTTCCAAAAGGCATTAACTCGCAATGCGCCATTAAAATAACTTCAATTCAAGCCGGCGCACATTCACAAAACGGTGTTTAATTATCTTGATTAGCCACCGAAAGAAATTGCATGGAAATGTATTGTTTTCGGAAATGCAATGACGTTTTTAGAAACATTTGCAGGATTTCATTCAGTTAAATAAACTTTGTGACTTCACGAAGAGAGTTGTGTTTGTTGTTTGCGCAACATAGTTAAAATTAAAGCAGTCTTACACTCACTGACTCCATGGAAAATTTATAACGGACGTGTGAATCCTTGATCTTGTTTTTCGCATGCAAACAAGGAATTATTCATTCGGCCAAGAACAAGTTCCGACTGATGTTACTAATGCAGAAGGTCGCCGAAATTATTCTTAAAAAGAAGCGCTCTGAAAGTCCCAAACTGCAATTTTGTATGCGAATTTCTTGTTTTCGCTGAGACAAGCTGACAATCTGACAAGCATAAAACGTTCACCCTTTGACACGATCGCATCATCTCGACTGTCTGGCGGTGACTTGTGACCTCATGACTCTTTGACTCCGTGGCTCCTTGACATTCGCAGCGAAATGTTGCTTCGCTTCGATTCGCTTCGTTTCGTTTCGTTTCGTTTCATTTCTTCCAGTACGTGCTCTACAAGAGATCGAAACAGTTTAAGATTACATTCGTGTCACACGCGTGTCTTATATTGCACTTAGCATTCAGCTGTCGATAAAATTGCGGTTTGTCTGCGACGACTTTAATATTTTCTCGTCGATCCATCTGTTCTCCGCGCGACGTCGGCGTGAAGCATTTCTTCGCCGCCGCACAATCGTAACAATTGCGCATCGTGTCGCCGGGAAATAATAAAACTTTTATTTCGTGTTTCGCATTGCGATGCGCGTCGATCAAAATGGTGAATTTTTCCACTTTGCTGTCAATAACATTCCGGCGGTGAACCCAGGCTGGTTCTTCCTGGCAGGAATATTTTTGCTGAGGGATGAAACCGTAAACATTTACTTAGTTAATTCATCGTCTCCAATGCGTATTCATGAAGGGCCTGCCACGTAATCCCTTTAAAGTGGTCGCTTGTTTAGTTTGACCCTGAAATGGTGCGTAAACATTTTCCTTTTGCAGGGTTCTAGTTAAATATTATCATTTAAAAAAAAACGCTTTCGCAAGGATCAAAACTTTATTGAGACTTGAACGTGCTTTATCGATGCCATTTAAAAGCAATGCAAGCGAGCAACAAAGTGTTAAATTCTTATGCATAATAAGAAACGTTTACTTCCGGTCCAATGGGGCTCTTTTCCTCGCCGCTGCAGGAATTTTTCTGCGACCTATTCCAGCGACGCAGCAACGATTCGTTTTGTCGCCGGCGCTCGAACGCGATGTCGCTTAGGAAGCAATGCATAAGAGTGCTTTCTTTAACTTGCTAAGCTTTCCGTTTTCCGCTTTCCGCTCGCTGGCCATGCACAACGAACACTTTTGCGCGCCCGCTGAGCGCCGTAAAGAAAAACAGAATAACACAATCGGCGACTAGCGAATGCACTCACCGGCTGACATTTATATGCAATATACACAATCATTACACGATCGGAGGCACTTTAATTATTGCAATTACGATGGAAATAACGACTGCCAGTGCGGTGTAAGTATAACTGAAAGAAGTGTGTGTGTGGTTGCATAAGGATGATTACAGTTTCCTATTGCGTTAATAAAAGTGCAGCGGCCAATCGATAAAAATAATCTCGAAGTCAATTCCCCAGAGTGATTTTATGCCGGCGAAAGAGCGAAAATGCTGTTCAACGTGCTTCCGGGTGCTCCCTCTGGAGATGAGCAAGTGGTTGATGTTGAGCGATATTTTCCTCGGCAGCCGTGCGCATTTTTCGCGCAGGTGCTGCATTGTAAGCGCACAAATTGCGTAACAGTCCAACAAACTCATTGATTCCCAACACTGCTCCATCAGACAACATCACATTGGATAAATGAATTTATTATCTTAAGCAAGGAAACAACACGAAACGAGCAAGAAGCCGGAAACTTCGAAGACGAAGCAAGTTTCCCCCCCGCTTTTTTTCACGTTCGGTAAATTTAGCCTATCGCAAAGTTGCTTCTTTCCCCAAACGACCGAAACGTTTTCCTTCCGACGCGCAGCGTCTTGCGCCTAGTGCTCGGGCGCTCCCCTCGGAGTTTTTGTCTTTGAAGCGCTAGAAC
Source organism: Earota dentata (assembly GCA_027574905.2). Classification (NCBI taxonomy): domain Eukaryota; kingdom Metazoa; phylum Arthropoda; class Insecta; order Coleoptera; family Staphylinidae; genus Earota; species Earota dentata. Next base: position 572 of record JAODGB020024763.1, on the reverse strand, counting down.
AGTCTGGAATGATACTCATAACACGGACGTAAATTGATTTCGATAATACACAAAGGAAACGTTTGTAATTTCGACTTGGCACTCGCGGAGGGAAACTGAAAATGATGAAATCATTGAACCACTTTCACTCGCGCCCCCTTTTCTGGTGCCAGGTTTCCAGTTCCAGCTCCAGTTCCTCGTCGTAGGGGCGTAGGTGATGTGTACGTGTATGTGTGTGTGTTCGGAAATGTTCGCGTGCATCAAACGTGGAGCGTTGACGTGCTGTACGGGCGTCTATTGAGGCATCAAGCAGCAGATCATAACGCAGGAAGGGGGTGCGAGCTGTCGTTCACGCGCATTATTAGCTCCCTCGTCATCAAAGCCAGACACGCGCACCAGGGTGTGGATCGGTGCGAAATCACATCAACACTTTACCACTCGAACATGTCAAACGGCGGAATTTTCAACAAAAAGCAAAAAAATGTCATGTTGATGTTAATTATTTTTGGTTTAGTTTATTTCGGCGCCTGGGCCAGAGTTATGGCTAGGGTGACTTCCTGGACTCCGCAGGACATTTGTTGACAACATTAAAC
>JAODGB020024660.1:0-11435 GCA_027574905.2 Earota dentata | reverse complement strand
CCGCGAGTTGTTACCTGCTCCAACTCCATGCGGCCCGAAAGCGCGACGCTCACTTTAGTTACCTGACTAAAGCCGCATTGCTAAGACGTGTGTGCATGCGCGCGCTCGCTCGTAGCTTTTACACACACCGTCAGCAGCTCTCGCGGCAATCGAGAAGTACAATAACTGCGCGCGAACGCACCCGCGAAGTTGGTGTTGCAGTGTGCTACACATCTGTGCATAGATCAAGTGATAATTCCGGATCCTAAGGATACGTGTGGATATAAGCGCTACTTGGTCCTTGTCAGGCTGAGCTGTTGGTATGTTATGAAAGCAAATGTTTTGAATCTGCGAGCGAATGCATTTCCTTCTACCCAGGAAAGTAAACACTGTTCAGTAAATTCCAAATGACAACTTACTTGGTATATAATATTTAATAGCAAATGGAAAAAGAAAGCAATAAGTGCGAAAACAAAATCGAAATCAGAAGGCTTCACATCCGTGGGAGTTCGGCGTCAGGTCCGCGCATCGAGAGAGTCGTTGACGGTTGACGCTTTTGGTCGTACATTAGGTCTTTGGCGGAAAGCAAAAAGGAAGAAACGAATACCCAATCTGGCTTACTTTCTATTCACGAGCGCCGCGGCTCGCGGCACGCATGCGCGCCGTGCTGCGCCGGCGATAATAATGTGTAATCAAGAAAGAGTTTATAATTATAGCGGCGCAATTGTATTATTTCTTGCCGCACGACTTTGAAACGCAATTGAGAATTTCCGTTTTTACGAAACATTTGCGCCGCGCTTGCGCACCCGCGTGCAGCAAAAAGCCGCGGCGACGCAGCCAGACGGTTTGCAACAGTTGTTGTTGTTGTTCCCCAGCTTGCAGCAGCAAGCCAAGGTTTTCATTCAAAACACCGAACGTCAAATCAAATCACAAGTACGTCCAGAACGTTCCAACACTACGTGGGATCGCGCTGTTGCAGCAAGCACTTCCTACAGATTTTTCATTCTTTCTTTTTTCGTCCGCCGCGAGTAAAATTCTAGCTAGATTCATAGAATGGTAATCGCGCGGCGATCACAAGCTCACTCGCAGCGCCAGCACACTCCTGCAAGACGTGCACTCCCACGTATGTTTCTGTTTCTCGGCGTTTTTCTGTTTCAATGCGGAGAGATGTGAGTTGCGGCTGGAAACAAAACTAGGTGCTGCGCCACGTCATTCATGCCTGTGTATGTTACTGAGTAATTATGATTATGCGATATTCTCAGCGTGCATACGTACATCTGTTGGTATAATGCAACCACACGCTTGGAAAAGCGGCGAAAAATGTGTGCCAGTGTGGCCTGCCGGTGACTTCGATGCGTGTGCAACTGATCTGAAACCCAAATTTTCGAGTACCGCGTTTGCCGGCGATAGAAAACAAAGATTTAGATGCTTAACAAGTTGAACAAGTGTTCGGGACAAAATGGAGCCGCACGCATCAGCATCGAACCTTACCTGTTCTATCATAATCGTATACAGAGTGTCTAAAGCAAATTTTACTACGAACTCGGGAAACCAGCTAGAGAAGTGCTTAGAAGTAGATTGGCTTCGCTTTTGGGAGTTTGTGCTCGCGTGGTTAGAAGCACCCCTCCTATTTTTATGAATATTGCCTACGAAGGTCGAAAAGTCAGCGTGACTGGCGCTGATTTAAATGGTCGCGCTAACCATGGGTATTGTGCGCACTGGCCGTAGTTGGAAAAGGTGCAAGATGTATAATTTGAGCCGAAAGGTGCACCGAACGGGCCCGGTATGGTCGGACACCACGGGGGTGTAGTGCCAGCACGCTGAGGCGATTTAATTGCCAGGTATAGAAAAATCACGTCAGCGCAGCGCCACAAATGCATACGCTTCTGGGTTATGCGATACCAATATGCACACCGCTGAGTGTATGTGCGAAGAGCAAGAAGAAAAGGCGCTCAACAACAATGGACATCTTCGCGAGCATCGCGAGTTCTAGTTTCGATCATTAAATAAATTGCGCGCTCGTTTCGGTTCTTTGTTTCAAATGAAACGCCATCGAGGGCCTTTTGTCGCATGGGGCCGCGGAATGCCCAATGCATTTCTCGAATATTCCCTCGTTCCGAGCGCTTCGATTTGCGTCGCAAGGATGCCACGCGCAGCGCGGGCAACGATTATTTATTTTGTTCCTTCTGCGCATTGCGATCGCGCGCTGCCGCGACGACGACTGGACAATATAATAGCGCCGGTATGCCGCGGGTCTTTGTTGAATTCCTCCGGTGCGAAGCAGCCAGGAATGTCCCGCATGTCTTTCGGGTTCTCTCTCTTGAACAACAACCAACGAAGATGTAAGCGATAAACGATAAACATTACCACGAATCGCAATTTTCGCATTGTTTCAGCCCGCGAATAATCGCTACAAAATTCGTGCAGGCCGTGCAGCTTCTTCAATAAGAGCACGATTACGATAATTTGATTATCGTAACATCCTGAGTGGAAAGAATAGTGCGCTTTTCTTCGAATGCTTCTTGCCAAGTAACTACGTACTGAAATTGACTTCTCATTTGGCGGTGATGTTGGTCGGAAGGTAATTTCGATCTGAATTAGAACGAAGTGAGGTGAATAGTTGACAACAAAATCTTCGCTTTCCGTCCCTTGCTCTTCAATTTCAATGCCATGTGCAAAGTGTGCAAGTGTGCTTAGTGTGCATTCTGGCAACTTGAACGTCGCAGGACTCCTTGCATTCTGTGCTTTGGGCAGCAGCAGCGTCACATAGTGTTTCTATTTGAGCAGCCATGCAGTAACTTTGAGTGTACCTCGGCTCTCAGTGTGTCGTGTGTTATTCTCCTGCAAGAGAATGTGTAGGTTTGGATAGTAGGAGCGCTAGCGGTGAAATCTACACCTACCACGCCAGTTCTTGCTTTCTTGCGTCACATACGAACGCAACCAACACACTCAAGGCACATATGGCCAGCCGCGTCGGCATCAACAGCTAATTTTCACAACAACAAAAAATGTAATTAACAAACGCTCTTTCTGATTACATTGACATAGTGATCAAGATTTTGCTAGGATAATTGTTGCGCTTTGTGCTTGTCGGTTGCTGCCCTCCCAAAACGTTCGTGGCTGGTGCCAGCAAGAAGAGGAGAGCGCCGAGAGTAGAGTTACATCTTCCTAGGCGCGGTCCTTCAACCTAGACGCGCGCTCGTGCTCTTGCGGCGCGCTGTTGCTGACTTGGCTTTAGCTCCAGCATGGCTAGCCGGCCGGCGTGCTCCACCGTGTTATTACGGCCAGATAATAATGCCGATTCTGTACTTCTTCTTGCGCGCCGCACGTAGCTCGTGACTCGTGATTATAGATTAAAGTTTGATAATGCGCCTTGAATGTGCCTCCAATGGCTCTTCTTGTCCGAGCCCGTGTTCGATGGTCTCCTTGGGCAGTGACTATGTATATGCAGTGAAAAGTATCGTCGGCCATTTTGGAGCATCTGGGCTTGAGGCATTTTATCCGCTTACCTGCGCCGTGGAAAAAAATGCAAAATACCGATCGAGAACGTAGAAACGTTTAAAATGTTAAAGTTAAAAATGATCGTTTGATGAGCGATCTGGAGGAGGGAGCCCTCCTGAGGTGTGCCCACTTGCTGGGACGCAAATTACACTGTGCGGTGTATCTCGATGGGATGTTTTGTTCTGCGTGATGAGGGTTTTATTATGTCGATGGTGCGCCGTAAACCACCCTCTATTCTTTTGGCCGCAGCCGCCGCATACCTTTTGCTCTGCAGCTTTCTAACGTCAATCATCCCATGCGAGAAAAAGGTGCAACGCAATGTCCCACTGGTCGATGCCATATAGTTTCGTAACAAATATCGTTTTTGAATTATATGCTCATCCGTCGCAGGGACACCTTTATATAGAGCGCTGACTTCTTTCTGATTTCTGGCATTCGTGAGGCCTAAAAATGGGCGTAAAAGAGGAAAGCAAATTTCGCGCGTTGCTCTCATGCGGTCGCGTTGAAATTACTCAGGCATTCCCTGCGCAGCCGATACTTGTTTCCATCACGAGCCAAGTCGTGGCACTTCGTGCGCCCGAAGCTCGTGAGCCCGCCACCATCGCGCTACCATCGGCTCGCTGGCGCGGCACGACGCACACGCACAGCATGATAGCGCGCCCTGGCTCATTTTACTTCGCCAGGAATTCTCAGATGAATGCATCGTGCGCCGAGATTTCGTTATCGCCGCCGCAGCGGCAGACATGCCCCAAGATGCGAACGCAGAAAGCCAAAGTATCGAATTCGCCGCTCCAGAGAACTGAAAACGCAAAGTGGTTATTCGCGCCAAGTAAGCACACACCAACGAATAACTTGTCACTAAGTTATGCCTCTCATATGAGCCACATGCTTGGGCCTTAAAAGCACGTACGCTAACAACGATAATAAGTACGTGTACTAAACGTACACAAATTTTGTTAAGTCTGGTTGCTTTTGTTTTCCGCACCAATCCAAGTTGAAAGTTGTATACGAACATGAACATGAACTGAACAGTGTTTCTAAATCCTTATTCTTAACCAGTGCGAATGGTTTGATTGTATCTGGTCGACTGTGGTGAAAATAACCGTGAACATATTTCAGTGCGACCCCCCCTAGGAAGACTACAATAGTCGCCGAATAAATGACAATATGGCGAGGATGTGAAGGGTGGCGGCTGTAAGTGGTCGCCATGTTGCTACCAGGCAACAGCGGTCGACTGAGGAGCGGTTGCACGCTCATCCTGCTGGTCGGCTGCCTGTTGCATGGCGTGGCGGCAGGCAAGGGGCGCAATCGTAACAAGCTGAGCCACTCGAATGGCGGCGGCAGCGTATTGGGCGACACCGCCGCCGCTTTCTACAAGCCCCATGGCAATTCGTCCCAGCTTCAGATCTATCATAAGTCGGACTCCAAAATTCGACCCGATTTGATTCATTCCGGAAAAAGTAAGTTCTGAAAACTGCGCCTGCGCAGTTGGTTTAACAATTAACACGACAGCGACGGCCTGCTGCGTCTGGATTTTACCGACTTCTAAGAAAGTCAGCCAAGAATAAAAAAGTTAAAATAATATTTGAACAACGTATGTCTATATTTCGTCGCTTCACGAGCGGGCAAACTTGCCGCTTCTTTGGAAGAAAAAATTGTAGGAATGTTAAAACTTAAAACCTAGCTAAATAAATTTAAAATATGTCTACGATTATACAAATATAAAAATATGTATAACTGTTAAATTGAGCTAAAAGTTACTTCAGTCACAACTTTACATCACTGCGCAACTGGTTGGTGCTCAAGGTGTTCTTCGCGGAACACTCAGCAGCGTCATCGCCGAAACAAACAAGTAAAAACCGAACATAAATTAACATAAAAAGTAGTGCCAACTCTCGGCGATGAGATGAATTTATGCTAATTTATGTGGCGGTCTTCGCAACGTCTTCCAACGACTTTGGAAACGCGCGTTTGGCCAGAAGAGCCGCAAGTGGTTTCGGGTGGTATTATATGTACCGTTTAGCTTCAGGTGTTCGTGAAATTCCAACAGCAGGCCTACCTTCTAGGCGCGAGCCGAAAACATACGTTTCGCGGTGTGCGCACGCGCGGCCTGCTTAGCGCGAGTTCGAGATACGACCGCATGCCGCAATAACATTTCCGAGAACAACTATACTATAAAAGGCGTCATAATATTTGAGATATTAAATTTTTGCACGGCGCTGCGGAGAGCAAGTGGTTCGCCTTGAATATCTTAGCTAGCCACACTTTCGGTTGCCTACCTACACGCGAATCGCGCATGACCCGGGTGCCCTGGGTGCGCTGTACACACGCGAAATGAGGAAAAACCAAAATGTACGCGAGTTGCTTGTGCGATAGTCCGATTTATTAACCAGTTCTGATTAATTTAGCAGAACGAACAATTGTAATCTCGCCAGGAGAGTTGGTTTCTAGCGGAGCTCTTTTGTTTAGGCGCTGCACGTACCGCCGAGTTTCCAACGAATTAGATTTTAATCCATTACATCGGCCTTCCAACATTTATTCGTTTTATGACGCGTGCTTGGTAATGCTTAGAAACAAAAAGCACGCCTGTGTTGCTTGGAAAGGTACCCAATAAACGTTTACACACTTGTAGCTCTCCTATCTGAGCGCGCGCGAGAGTGCGGATGCTGCGCGCTGGCGCGAGCAAGATGGTAAATGTAGAAACTCGGATGGAATTCGTCGCCGCTAGCATGGCTCACCGGATTGCAGAAAGAGACCCGACGCCATCTCGCTCGCGCGCGCGCCGTGCATAGCGCGCGCGCAACGAGAGGATTAATAAACGTTATTAGTGAGCGGCCCCGCGAGAACGCACGGCAAGAGTCGTAAAACAGGCTTTCAGCTCGAGGCGCCGTTGTTCATATGCTGCGCAGCACGTATGGCGTACGAGGAACGTGAACATTTTACCCGCGCCATGTTCGTGTATTTTTCGTTTTCAGCCAAAACAATGAAAAAATAAATAATTTTGGCCGCTTTATGATAATGATAGTTCTATGCATGCCAATGCCTTTCTTATGTTTATGCGTTGTTCCCGTGTTGTACGTTGTACTATTTATGCTCACGTTCGTGTTTGTTTCAGTATGCATAGGTACGAACGGCCGCATGTCGGTGCCTTCCAATCGGGACCACCACTATCGCAACATGAAGGAGCGCTTTACGAATTGCACCTACGTCGATGGAAATCTGGAGCTTACCTGGCTGCAGGACGAGAACCTCGATCTTAGCTTCCTGCAGTACATCCGTGAAGTCACGGGATATGTTCTCATCTCGCATGTGGACATTCGGAAGATTGTCCTTCCCCGATTGCAGATCATTCGCGGCAGGACTTTGTTTAAGCTGAACGTGCACGAAAAGGAATTCGCGCTGCTAGTAACGCTGTCGAAAATGTTCACACTCGAACTACCAGCATTGAGAGACGTCCTGAGTGGCAGCATCGGCCTCTTTAACAACTACAACCTGTGCCACATCAAGACAATCAACTGGAACGAGATTATCAGTGACCCAGTCGGGACATACGTGTACATTTACAACTTTACGTCCCCGGAGAGAGAATGCAGCAATTGTCATAATAGTTGCTTGGCTGGATGCTGGGGAGATGGAGCCGATAATTGCCAGGAGTTTTCGAAGGAGACCTGCAGTCCGCAGTGCTACCAGGGAAGATGCTTCGGCTCCGAACCGCGCCAATGCTGCCATCTGTTCTGCGCTGGTGGTTGTGTTGGCCCCAAGCAGAGCGATTGCATTGCCTGCAAGAACTTCTTCGACGACGGTGTGTGCACCCAGGAATGTCCCCCGATGCAGATATACAATCCCACCACATACTCTTGGGAGCCTAATCCCAATGGGAAGTACGCCTATGGTGCGACGTGTGTAAAAAAGTGTCCCGAACACTTGCTTAAAGACAGTGGCGCTTGCGTGCGGACGTGTCCGCCAAACAAAAAGGCCACGAATGGCGAATGTGTACCGTGCGATGGACCGTGCCCGAAGACATGTCCGGTTGAGGGTGACGGCACCATTCATGCGCTTAACATCGACACATTCCGCGGGTGCACGATTATTGACGGATCTATTCAAATCCTGGACAATTCCTTCTACGGGTATCAACATATATTTGCCAACTACACCTTTGGAGCGCGTATTCCAGCGATGCATCCAGACCAACTGGAAGTGTTCAGCACGTTAAAGGAAGTGACTGGTTTTATTAACATTCAAGGCAATCATACGTCGTTCAGAAATTTATCGTACTTTCGCAACCTGGAAGTGATTGGAGGACGACATTTGCACGACTATTTCTCCTCATTATTTATTGTAAAGACATCGTTAGAATCTCTGGAGCTGAAATCTCTGAAGACAATTAACTCGGGAACAGTGATTATTTTGGAAAATACGAATTTATGCTACGCAGGGGAGATCAACTGGACGAAAATTGTGCGTTTATCTGATCATGATTCGATGATTAAAAACAACAAGTTGGCAATGAACTGCTCGAGGGAAGGTCTTGTTTGCGATAAACAGTGCAACCAAGATGGATGTTGGGGTGCCGGCCCAGATCAATGCCTAAAATGTGCCAACTTCAAATACGGAAGCACTTGTATTGAGGATTGCCATTCGCTGCCAGGGTAAGTTTGGCAATACCGCTATTTCTAGCATGTACTTATTCATTGTTATGTTTTAGAATCTACAAGGATGAAAACAATATCTGCAAGAAATGCCATGATCAATGCGGATTTTCTTGTACTGGTCCTGGCGCGGACAACTGTACCACCTGTAAGCACTTCAAAGACGGACCATATTGTGTTTCCTTGTGTCCCACTACGAAGTACGCAGACGGTGGTGATTGCCGCCCTTGCCATAAGAACTGCATGGATGGTTGCACTGGCCCTAGCAACGTTCTGGGAACGGGAGGTTGTAAATCGTGTGATAGAGCAATTATGAATGGTACAACAGTATGTCTCCAACGAGATGAAGCATGTCCCGATGGATATTACTATGAGTCTGTACAGCGATCCCAACAAAGTAGCATGCGAGCTGGTATGATTTGCAGAAAGTGTCATCCTCGTTGCAAGAAATGCACTGGGTACGGCTTTCATGAATTGGTTTGTCAAGAGTGCACAAATTATAAGCGAGGCGAACAATGTGAAGATGACTGTCCCCAAGATCATTATGCTGACGACGAAGCACATACGTGTGTGGAATGTGATAAGGAATGTCGGGGTTGCACTGGTCCAGGCCCTGGCAACTGCATTGCGTGTCAAACGCTTAAAATATACCCAGATGGTCAGCCTTCCAATACTTCTGCCTTCACATGCGCCGAGAAATGTCCTGAAAATTTACCATCAAGGAGTTTTCTGCCAGATCAACTCACGCATTATTGTTCAGCTGAAGAAACGGCCCTGAGAAGTGCATTGGCAGTTAACAAGCTTTCGTGGTTTGTTGTCGTGGCAATTGCTTTAATAATTCTTGCCTGTATGATCGCTATCGGATTTGGTTGTTATTGCTACAAGAAGAACAAGGTGAAGGAAGACACCATGAAGATAACACTAGCGATGACGGGCATTGAAGGTGAATCTTTGAAACCTAGTAACGTAAGACCAAATTTGGCCCGTTTGAGAATTATTAAAGAAGCGGAAATTCGTCGTGCTGGCATTCTGGGCTATGGTGCATTCGGCACAGTGTACAAGGGTGTTTGGGTGCCAGAAGAAGAAAGTAACAAAATCCCAGTCGCTATCAAAGTTCTGCGGGAAAACACGGGTGCAAATACCAGTAAAGAATTTTTGGATGAAGCCTATATTATGGCCACCGTTGAGCATCCAAATCTGTTGAAACTTCTGGCGGTGTGTATGACATCTCAGATGATGCTTATCACACAATTAATGCCTTTGGGGTGTCTTTTGGATTTCGTGCGAAAGCACAAAGAACGAATAGGATCTAAACTACTCTTAAATTATTGCACGCAAATCGCAAGAGGAATGGCATACCTTGAAGAGAAGCGGCTTGTTCATCGAGATCTTGCCGCTAGAAATGTACTTGTCCAAGCGCCGACTGTGGTCAAAATTACGGATTTTGGTCTAGCCAAACTCTTGGATATCAACGAAGAAGAGTACAAAGCAGCGGGCGGCAAGATGCCCATAAAGTGGCTTGCATTAGAATGTATTCAACATAGAATCTTCACTCACAAGTCAGACGTGTGGGCGTTCGGCGTCACTGTCTGGGAGTTGCTTACGTTTGGGGACAAACCGTACGACAGTGTACCTGCTAGAGATGTTCCTGATCTTCTTGAAAACGGAGAACGCTTGCCACAACCCGCCATTTGTAGCATAGACGTGTACATGATTATGATTAAGTGTTGGATGTTAGACGCAGAAAGCAGACCATGTTTCAGAGAATTGGAAGACGATTTCTCTAAAATGGCTCGCGACCCAGGTCGATACTTGGCCATGCCCGGAGATACGTATATGATGCGAGGAGCTGTGACACATCAGGTATGTGACTATTGGTTTGATAAGGGGCAACGAGCTCTAATCTTTGCTTTTATTCTACAGGATCAGCCTGACAGCATATCCAGAACGATAACTTCAATGTCCAATGATGGAACTTTAGATTACCACGAGAACCAGCCCAAATCGAGGGCTCCCTTCCAAGCGCTATCGTTCTCACCACCACCTACTCCTGTAAAATGGCCGAACGGGTCACAAACCTCCGACGGTAGCTGCGCGCCGCAAAATCAGCATAATTGGAACCAAGAACGACTGCGATTTGCTCAGGCAATGAGCGTTGCCTCAGCAGGCAAAAAGGATACATCGGATGGTTCCAGTATTATGTACAATGGGGACGGCTTGGACTTGGGATCCTACGAATATGATTCAGGCTCTCGCGCTCAAGCCCAAGTTGGCAATGTAAAGGTAGATCTCCCAGTCGACGAGGATGACTACCTGGTACCTTCTCCACAACAGGCGCAATTGCCATATGTGGAACTCAAATCGGATTCCAAGGGCGACTCCGCTAGCGGGACCAGCGGAGGTGTGTACTTCAGTACGACGAACATCGATAACCCCGAGTATATCTTCAGTAATGATTCTCCATTGGACACGGTGCCCTGTCAGACTTTAGGCATTCCCACTCTATCAGAGTTTGTGGACGCTAACCCCGAAGTGACAAATCCGACGCGCGGTTCCGAGGAGGAGTCTGATCACGAGTATTACAATGATTTCGATCGCCTTACTCGCGAGTTGCAGCCGTTACAGCGAAAGGGTGGTGAGACAACGGTGTGACCTTGTGTTTTCATTTTTACAGACTGAAATCTCATTTCTTAGTTTCCTAACTAAAACAAAGGCACAGCGCGTGTATCTTAATTAAGTGCCATTGGAACAAAAACAGTGGCTTTTCAATATTGTACATAATTAGGTATGTAAGAGATCAAGATGGAGGATAATTTAGGACGAGATGAGGGAGGAGCAAGAACTACGAAGGGCACAACTGCGTACAATATTCTTGCCCGACGCATTTATCTGTGATAAGTTAATGAGCAAATAATATTTAAGCCGAGAGTAATGAAGAATACCAAACGGCGAAAGCACAAAATGTATCTTAATTTTTGTTAGATGTTTGTTTATATTTTTTTTGCGTTTTAAATCGATTTTTATTGAAAATGAAACTAAATGTGACTTATATGGCGTGATGTTTGCTGAACTTGAAGGATCAATCTTTGAGAACGGATTGAAAATGTACTAAACTTGTGTGCCATACGAGTACATTAATGAAATTTAAAACATAAAGCATGAAGAAAATTTGAAAATGATCCAAGTAATTTGTATAGAGAAAATCTTTTTATATACTGTCTATATTTGTAAATTTATACGATGTTATTACTATTATGAAGCGCCTTAAAATACGTACGAATAAAATATTTAAATCTACAACCG
>JAODGB020024643.1:0-10243 GCA_027574905.2 Earota dentata | reverse complement strand
GAAATTCGGCATTCGTTGAAATACTCATGCGGTTCGGTTGGCGCGGTCGTTGCATTCTTAAAACGTCGTTATTCTCGGCGAGCCGCTGACAAACGCAGCACTTTGGAATGTTCAATTTATTATTAGTTCCGGTTAAGCGCAACCCTTCCTTTCAAGGCCTCCCCTCTTCTTTATCCAAAGGGCATCAATGCAGAAAACCAAGGGGTTAAGATTTATCTATTACCGACCCATCTTAACCAGATAGAGATGCGGATACATTGAAGGGTTTCCACCCCTTCGAATTCAGAGCAATTCTATTTATCTCAGTCAATTAAAACCTCAATTATTTAATCATCCACCAAGCTGATAGTAACTCTAGAGCAGTCAGTGCCAGACGTCTGAATGTATGTTTTGTTGCAGAATGACCGTGGAGTATTCACCTTCATCGTCGGAGGCACTATTGAAGATCACATCGCTGGAAGTAACAGACGAAGCGAGTTACAAATGCGAAATTACATATTTGGATGTGCGGGAGAACTGCGACGTGGTGCAGATCATCAAATTAACGACTCTGGGTAAGTTTTTTTTTAAATTTACTAAATGCACATTTTTCAGCGCCCGCGAACATTCATACTTGCTTTGATTTGTTTGTGAATTGCTGAATTGGTGAAAATTTAATGATGTGCCAAGATCGAATATTCTGAGAGAAGTTCATTGACATTCGAACATGAATATTTAACATCAGTGGGAAGCATTGACTCTTCATCATTAAAAATTCAGTGCCCATAATCGATACGAAACTATGCGCCGCCATTAAAAGTATCCACTTTCTTCCGAAATAGGAATTAATCGTGTACTGTTATATTTTGTAAATTTGCCATTATGCTGATTCCATTATACTCACAAAGGCGAGCAAGCGCCCTGGTCGCTTTATCATTTCATACACGTTCGCTAAAAAGCACTAACGGAAAACAACTAAAAGCAAAATAAATCTTTCCTCTACATAAAGACAGCGCAGCAACTGCTAGTGGTGCCTTGTATCGTTAGAGCGCGGGCGTGTTTTCTAAGAAGATTACAAGCACGCTGCGCCTTGCGCCTTGCAAAAAGCAGTTTCGATCGGAAAGCGATGTACAAACGCACCGCGTTGCAGCGCTACTCTTTTACCGGTCGGGAATATTCTTGGAAATTAAGTTCTGAAAAGAATGCCGATGCCGCAAGGAATGGACTAGCTAATTGCCGCATTGCCTACAGAAAGTGGCTTATTTGTTAGGGGATTACAGCGCTGCGTCGAGTACATTCTGTATATGCCCTTCGTTTCTATGAAAAGTGCAGCCGTGCACTTTGAGCTCCCCCGGAGCCAATCCTTTCTATTCCATTCCATTCGTAATAGGGTTGCGCGAGCTAAATCGAACAAATGTTGGATAATAGAGGAATTCGAGATAAAATTTGTGCGTTTTCCAGCGAGCATGTTGGTCGTGTCGTGGGCTGACGGCGTGAAAAGGACTATAAAGCAAAGCGTGGTGGCTGGCGCGTCAAGGCCGTGGGGCGGAGGAGATAAATGTTCGTGTATCGGCTATGTTTCCGGTAAGAAATCACGCGACCCGTCGAGATACGACCCGCCGAGTTTAAACCGACAAATTTCGAACGCAATGCCCGCCCGCGCTCAGTATCGGCGGTTCGGAGGTTCGGAAAAGGAGGCTCGCGGCCGTCGGCCGCCCGCCGCCCACCTTTCGGTACGCTTCATATGCTTCGACTGCCGTTCGCTCCTTTTGTATTCGTGCCGCACGAGAGCGGGGCTTACAACGCGGGCGCGCGCGCCCGAATCAGTATTGGCTTGATTAATAGCCGCTTTAGAAAAGTTTTTGAATCGGCCCCCCAGCTCGACCACCGCCGGTCATGTTGCGACGCGTCGCGGGACGCGCGACAGGAACGCCAGCAGCGCAACTTGACTTTTTACAAATAAATTTTGAGCTCTCACTCTTTACCGCCGGACTAAAACAAGCTATCACTGCGTGGTAGCCGCAGCGGTAACGGATTTTGCATTTTTCGTTTTTCCACTCCCAGTTTAGTCCATTTCCGCGAGACAAAACACGGCATGAATAAACAAGAAAGATGCTTTCGGGCGTTTGGCGCGCGTTTGGTGGTCATGGTTCAACACTCCCGCCAGCGCATCGCGATTGATATAGGCCCGCTTGCGGTGGTGTTTAGTGTTGGCTAATCAGGCGTTTGCTACGTGGCGCGTCCTTTCGGTGCGAAAGCGCAGCCGACTGTGCGCGGCAAACCGACACCGTTGGCGGCAGCAGCGACGGCGACGCTGCCTGCCCGCGGTGCGCGCGTGTGTGCTCATGTGTGGACGCAGCCAGCGGTCGGACGCGGACGTATTGAGTGAGAGAGAAATGTTGCGGTTCTAAAAACCTGCCAAATAAATCAGCCCCCTCGCCGTCGGATCTTACTGGAAAGTGTTCAACACTGCGACGGCCAAGTGGAAAATCCCTCACGCGATTTATTACGCCGACACCAAGTCGACATAAATCATTTCTAGATATCGCCGAGCGCTTTTTAATTTCCCTACCAGTTTGTTCCGGGGGAGGAGGGTAATACCCACAAGCATTCTCCATATCCTTATGTTTTTCCACCGCCTTCTATCGGAAGTGCTTTTTCTTTCTCCTTTTTGCGAGCTCCTTATATGTGTTTATCGCTTCCGGGAGCTTTTTGTTTTTTTATGCCCTACTCAAGATTAAAATTGCGTCCACTTAACGTTCACCGACTGACGGACTGTCGACGATGCTTCCTTTGCGACATGATTGCGGCGAATGCAGTTGTTCTAACTTAATTAACATCCATTAACAAGTTGAGGGACGGAGTGATGTGGGTTGCGCCGTCTTCGGCACAAATTTTGCCGACCTTATCTCTATGGAGGCGCGCGCCGGCTGACCATAGGGGAGGTTAATATTCACTTAGCAATCTTGGAAGACTTGTCGACGGCAATTAGTTTGCCTCGCTCGCGTGTTAATTACCAAGTTGCGATAGGACCTCGGGGATGGCGCGAGGGTGCGAAGAAAAGGGAAAGAAACAAACGCTCGCGAGAGCGCGCGTGTGTTTTCGACGTGGGGGCCAAGTTGAAAATTTCCCGCCGCCACCTCCCCGCCTCCTCCCACCTCCTCCCGCCTCCTTTTTGGCAGCACTAACGCGGGGAAACTGGAATCGTTAGGGCCGTTTTAACCGATCTCGTCCCCCCTTAACAGGTGAATGAATGCGGTCGTTTCGAGCTTGGCGAAGCATTGCTCAAGAATTATTTAAACGGGATTTGCAAAAGTTGCCTCTTAATGGGCACACTCCTCAGTCGTATCGCCGGAGGAAGTAACACAGATTAGTTTGACTTTTTTTTGGTGCGCCCGCACACATTTCGGGCGCATACCACTTCTGCATTCGTGCCATTTGCCTCTAGTCGCTCTACTCTTCAATTTACTCTCACCGGCTGACTTTTTTCTACTTATACAGCACTTTTCAACTTTGAAACTTTGCGCGTTCAATTTTCAATTTTATCTATTTTCTTAAAAGCCTGCAAGTTTCGCGGCGCTGGTGGAATTATCGCCAGTCTCTCGTCAAAGTAATCTTCGTCTTGTCCCAGTCTCTAGTGTGTGCGTCCGCTGTCGTCATGTGGCGTCTCGTCTTCACTCGGCCACGTCGCACCAGATCTTACCGCATCTCCATGCGGCTGGGCGGTGTACATGTGCGCAGAGTGGCGTCTTGCGGTCGTGATGAATTGCGATCGCTTTTAGCGAGATGTGCGCGCGGAAGTTGTCGCCCTCCGCGGGGCCGCATGGGTGCGCCGGCGTGCCGCCCCGCGCTGAGTGGTGTGAATAATGTTATGAAGTTATTTAATCACGAAGTTGGGCGGCGAGCGGCGAGCGGAAGCGCGACCGACGGCGACGCCCGGCGGCGATCCTCGTCGGGCACCAGACTTCATATTCATTAGGACGTGTCGTCATTTGTACGTCCTGGGGGCCGCGCGTCCGGGATCGACCACCCTATCATTTAACTAGACGCTGATGCTGATTAATTGTAGCGAACCTCAGACAAGCCGCCATCCTTCATTCCGCTGTCGAACTGCCGCCGGATTGAATAAGCTCATAAATACGTCCGCGGCGCAAAGGTTGCTGATGCTTGAGCTATACGTGCGCATCTGCGCAGAGAGCACACCTGTTTTTTTTCTTCGCAAATGCAAAACAACACATCGATCATATTTTTTGCGCCTCCCCAAAGGTGCAACATTTAAATTAAAGCCAGGAATGAATTTGCGTGAAGGCTGCGTAATTTTTATTTTCATTTATATCACGTATTGCTTGACTAATGGGCCGAAATGCGCGTGCGAAAAGAAGTGAATAAATTGTGCACAATTAAAGCGCTTGTACGAAGGATCTGCTACAAATAGTCGACATTTTTCATTTGCCCGGCGTGGGCTGCATTTCCGCTCGAAGGGATTAGTTTTAATTCCATCCGATTCGTCAAAATGAGCCGCACTAACGCAAACCGTGATAATTCCATTAGTAGCGTTTTGAATTAAATTGTAACATCGTGGGAATTCGGCGGCAAAGTCAAAACAAAAAAGTCATGGTCCTAAATTAACATGCAATGTAACCCAGATTAAAAGTAATCAAATCGATATGTTTTATTTACACCAAATTGATATTCACACATGTATTTCAAACATTTTATTACCATACTTTGAATGGCAGGAACTCGTTGAATTGCGATTGTAATTTTCGCACGTACAGTCATCAAGCCATTACTCGGCAGTTTCGCCTCAAAAGTGACGGCGGCGCGATGCAAAAAAGCCAGCAGGAGATGCAATCGTGCTGGCGCATCCAGTGCCGGGCTGTTGTGTAATACACGCGCGATGCATGTGTGGCGCATTTTATTGCCGAACATAACATCGGCGCGGCCATAAACTAGGCGAGCCAGCCGCATTAAGCCGCATATCTATTGCAAGACAGCGGCGGTGGCGGTGGCTGCATCGCGCGGCCGAAACGTGTGCATTCGCGCCGCGCTGCCGCCGCCCGAAACGCGGCTAACGAGCGAAATTGCGAGCGTACGAACTCGGATGCTCGAGAACGCTCGCCGGTGTGGCTTAATGTTCGCACGCGCTGGGAAGGTAGTCGGATTTAAACTTTCGACCCAGAACGCGAGCGGGCTGCGGCGGAAAATTAGGACGTCTAGACGCTCATAACCGTTTTAATATATTCCTACAGTGGCGGCCCGCGCGGGCGCTAACCGTTTTGGGCATTAAGAAATTACGCCCGTTGCCCCGGCGCCTTCGCCATCACCTCGACTTGGCCGAGTTGATGCAAAAATAAGCGCGACACATGCGAGCGATTCCGCTGTGTTTATAATAAACACGTCGTGAGTTACTCGGCACGTTTTAATTGCATTCTCACCGAGTTGTTGCCGCTGCACGTTGCACTCGACACGTTCATGCGGCAGAGAAGGAGGTGACCCGCGTGTTATTTTATTCGCGCGCTCCGCGCTTAATATGGGGTCGAGATTAAGATGAGTTAATCATCTTTACTCGCGCAAGCACTCAGACCTAAATTAATCCATCGTCTTGTTGTTGTTGTTCTATTCAAGATCGTGCAACTTAATGGTGCGTTCAAGGGAGGATTCTGGGAATTGCAGAATGCCTCAATAACAGCGATTTTGGGTAAAATAATAATCTCGGTAGAACATCTATTTTTCAGTCGGCAAGAAAGAAATATAATGAAAAAAAGAAACACGTATCGCACAGTGTGTAGCACCGTCTATTGGAAAAGTCTTGCTATATCTATGCAAAACTATAAATTGCTTGTGTGCTCAATGCATTCGATTGGATTTTCCGCCTTTTTTGCGTGCCCTCATTTCTTCACTTCCAGCCCGATCCGCGCACATCGGAGCACTCGTCGACTTCATCCCGACAACAAGCCAAGCAACAATCTTAAAAGCGACGCCGTGTCATTTTTCCTCACCCGTTCGCTTCGCGCAGCATTTTTGCCCCGCGCCTTCGCTCGAAAACCTCTTAGGGAGTATTATGTAAATCATTACGTGCTTTCATAATCGATAAAACGCTTTAGCGTGTTTTTGTTCGGCACTCATGTTCGACGCCTCTACATTTAAATCCTTACAGAGATTTTGAATTTTAGATCCCATTTTTTCGTAGCAAAAGATGCAAGAGAAGCAGCAAAAAACTTCATAATAAAGTTTACCTGGCGAATATATAAAAAAACCTAATAATTGCAGGACCACTTACGACCAGCACTGTTGTCAATGTGCTAACTAAAATGCGCTGGTTTTTTTTTGCGTTCGTAAGCCAAACCTCGGGAGGCTCTCAAAGTTTTCATTTGAATTTTCCTTCGGCCTGCGATTTTCCGCCGCCGGCACTAGTACAAATGTACAAATCTTTTTTAATCCGGGCGGCGGCGCGCGGCGTGCGCTTTGAATGTTGCATGGCGCGTTTTTCGAGGCCGAAGCACGTCACATTACGTACGTTTCGCGCATTGTGCGCTCGCATGGCGACCTTGCATATGTATTCGCATGGCGTTTGACGTTATATTCATGCCGTGTGCATCGCATTTCATATAAATGTTGTTGACTCACGCGCGCGCGGATAAGTCCCGGCGCCTCCGCCATTACGTGTTCTCTTATGCCAGTCTCGCGCTGTGCTCGCGCACTAGCGCCATATGAAATAATAAAATGACAATTTCCAGACGTGCGCCGGCCCCGATTCTCACGAGTCCCGTGCAGCCGGAAACAGCGCTGATATGCGATTCATCCTCCAAGACCTCCAACAAATTGTCCGACATTTTAATAAAATTTCATTTCTAGCAAAACATCAGCTACACTCAGATTAAATAACATGAGGGCAATTTAAAACACATCGAGTCGTTACGGTTAGATTTCCACCAGCGTATGGCATTCAGCACTTCAGTCAAGTTCCAACTTTGTCGTTGAATTATATTTTGCCCGCTGCGTAGGGGAGGATTTTACAATTTTTATGGCCCGCTGGAGATCACGCGGCCATATTGTGCAACGATGTATCTATCCGTTTCGCCTTCCACAATGTACGAGCAGCAAGTACGAGGACATTGTTTCAGCCCACCCATTCGCCGTTCGGCGCGTTGGCGCATTAAGCCCCCCGCTGTGTGCTTACATTCGTAACTCGAACGTATTCTTGCACATTTCGAATTTTATTGCCTTCGAAAGCCGCGAAACGTCCCGGGAGCGCAAGCCATCGACGACGGGCGAAAAGGGTTACATTTTGTTCAAGATGATATGCGACGTTAGCGCGCTGGCGGCATGCTTAAGCCATGTTTAACGAGTTTCGGGGGCGGTTTTCATTAGTGCCTAGGAACAAAAGTATCTACTTATCAGGTGAGATTGTTCCACGATTTGCATATTGCAATGTGCGACACTAGCTCTACTATTAATTTGCCTGAAATATTTAGTCGTTGGTATCTTAGTTTAATAAAATGTAGAGGGCACTGGATTACAAGTGCATTGGTTATTTACTTATGTACTCAGAATAATGTATAGGTCCTTTTTTTATGGCGCTTTGTCAGCATTTCGAATGAATGGAGAGGGCACTTTTGTCATATCATTTTTTCGTTGTTCCTCGCGATGTCACCGTTGTTTTTTCTTCTGCATGTCAGAAAGACGAGAAAGTGAATTCTTAAGATGAAGATGAATAAAATGTACTTTTGTACAGTGTACTGTGTATTTCTTGATAGAAGAAAGCATTCGAGCGGGGGAAGGCATTCGAATATTGTACGTGCTCGTCCTCGTCAGGACCACTGTCAGAAGGACCACGAATGCTCGAGCTCTTCCCCCTTCGGCATCCAGGGGCTGTTCGTGACATTTTCGCGGCCACTTTTCATCCGCCTGCTCACTTTTACTACGTCAAGGATCAAAGCTTGACATATAGAGTTCGTTTAATTTTGCATACACAATCGTCCCGGAACTCCGGAAGCAAACGCAAAATGTTAAAGCTACATTCTGCAGTTTAAGTATAAATATTTATTATCACGACCTCAACGAGCCACTTCAATTAATTGACGTTTAAACATTTTCCTACTCGAAATTGCGCGTCATGCCCAAGCGTACGGATGTAGATTTATCGCCGGGGTGTATAGGAAGATTATGAAAAGTCCTGGAGGGAGGCGACATCTGGATGCCGCAATAAACCTAGGCAAATAGTTCTGACCGAGCGGCAAGCCACTTCACTTGTTTCTGCTCGTTGGCTGCGAGATGCGCTAACCGATACGCGGCCCAGACGGCGGGGGGGCTTCGTGCACACAATGCGCCCTCGATCTGCTGCATTCAGCAAAACGCAGCACCAGCCACGAACCACCCCAGAACTGCATGCCCATGTTTCACGAATGTATCTAAGTGCTTAGAGTGTCTGGAGTAATATGAATGGGAGCGCGCGGGTACTATGGAAGCGAAATAAGATGGGTTCGCGACTAGAAGGGGGGGTAGTGCAAATATAAGGGTCGCAGCCGCTCGAGGATGCATGTGCATGTCGCGCGGATTAATTTGCTCGCAACACTCGCATGTGTGCGATATTACGCGCTAAACACTTCAGAATCTAGGGAAAACGCTTTCGCATTCGGGCGGTCGTTTTACCGCCTTGGCATTGCACCACCATTCACAGGACTCGCAGGACTCTCCGCAGAGATTCATATTTGTGTCACGGATTATTTCACATAACGAATGCGCAGCCGCACGAGTGCGCGTGCTTTTTTAATGGTCTAATTAAAATGAAAATGGCCGCGCTGCTATCTCAGCTCGCTGATAATAATCAATTATTAGACTCGCCTGACTGCCGAGGATTATGGATCAGCTGCTACTTGCGCGTTGGCGTTGAGAGGTTATATTTGCATCTGCCACGTCATGTTCAAGGACATTGTGCGCTCGCGGCGGCGGTGAGGGTTTTTGTGTTTTTGTGTGCGCGGCGCATGCACGTGATGCACTTGGCGTGAGGGTTGTTTGGCTAGGCAAAAACTGAAATGCACTGAAAATACTCGGAAAACTGAGCAGCACACAATGACATGGTAATTATTAACCCTCGCGACTGCATGCTCATCTACTTCGTGCGCGCCAGCGCTATTTTTTTCCTTTTTTTTCGTGTGCCTCCCGCGCGCCATCCAAGGATGCATACACGTTGTCTGGCATGTTCCAGAGGGTGCGGTGAAAGTTTCCCATTCACCATGTGGCGTGCGCCCCGGTGCATTCTCTCCCTTCGTAACGATTCGTTATTACGTAAAAAATATGCGGGTGCTCCATCATATAGGCCCTCGTGGAAGTGCATGTTTTTTTCTAGTGCATCCCCGTGTATCGCCCGCTCAACATGCGCCGCCGTTCATCCAATTAACGTCGTTATTAATTATTGCATTTACATCTGGAATATCATCGGGCGAAGGGGCTTGTAAAGCGCGGCTAACATACGTTAGACGAGCGTGTGATGCAATTCGCAAAGCCTCGTTAAATTATACGCGCACGTTCGCGAAACGGGAAAACTTTCCAGCTCTGGATTGAGACTGCACTATAACTGCAGAACTAATTTTCAACTACGGCGATAAAAAATGTCCACAAAAATCCATGCTCATATTCACATCGTCACGAAGTCCTCACATTCGAAATATTTTCGAAGAAGAGGAAGCTGGAATCTTTATTACTTCTAACATCTGAAATTTCCTTTCCAGAGGGTGCTAATTCAATTACACTTATGCATGACGGGGAATTAGTATTCCATAATAAAATTCCCTTTTAATTACTTAATTAATTCTGAAAGCATTTGCACTGCAAACATTAAATTTTCTTCTTTTTCACGCTGTTCGCTCACCATGCATACTAAGTGACCAAATGATCAGTAAAATATTAGAAATTCATGGTAATTAACAAAAAAATGCGTTCGTTTTGTTCTCTTTTGTCGTAATATTTAAAAATATTTATAAATGCTTTAATTTTAAAGGACACTACTAGAGGACAGGCTGAAATACCTTTTTGTTTCTGATTAATCAATTTATACGAAATAGATCTGCCGCCGCTAATAGATATGGTCGTAATCGATTATTTATTCATACTCGATGATTGTTTAATTAAACGGCGCTGATTTGCAAAATTCATTAGTTGATAATATGCGCAACACTGCCACGCCATTATCTATTATGGTTTATTATTTATTGTTTGTCCTGCATTAATTATGTACTGGAATTTGGAGCAGTACAGAGCC
>JAODGB020024450.1:0-11084 GCA_027574905.2 Earota dentata | reverse complement strand
GCAATACGCTCTTTATGCATATTGTACGCTAGTTTGTTTTATTCAACGTAATATTTATCATTTCCGGATTAAATTGTGTTAATTTAATGTTTAATCATGCGGTTTCCACAGTGCCACATCCACAATGACAATGCAAAATTCCAACTTTACACTCTAGGTGCGAAAGAGCGCTTATTTAATTAGAACAGATTAGATTATCGCTGTGTTTATCTTTTTATTTTCGACAGTGTCTTGTTCTTGGCGTGAGGGTCAAGTTGAGTTCGTGAGGGTCGTTTTACGGGCGATTTCACGGGTTTCATGGGTTCGGGGTGGGGGCGGGCGGTACCGAAAAGGGTTCGCTCGCTGGCGGCGGCGCGCGGCGGTCGCGGCCAACTTGTTAGCACCTCATTTGCATGTCGTAAAAATAACGGAAATCGTTTCGCCACACAACACATGCCATACACCCGTGATTCACACTGAAAATATCAAAGAAAAAAAAAAAGAAAACATTGTTCTTGCTGCGTTGCTTAAAATGGACCACAAATGTTGTCTTGTAAAATGAATATTTTTAAATGTGTACGGTTGATAGCTTAATTGCCTGCGAAACAAAACGGAATTAATTATCGAATAAAATAATCTCGCATCTTGTTCGAAACTTAGTTTACATATGTAATGAGCGTTTTCATATTCGTCATGGTTATAATTAAAATCGTGCCCTGGCCCCGCGATCGAGATGTAGATCGTGATAGCGGACTTAAATTTTGACTCGTCTTGTTTGCGACGGTGTTTATTAATATTTATTAAAAAACAAAACGCATAATAATAGCCCCCCAAACGAGGACGGCTAACTCGGCGCTGCTGATACAAAAACAATAATAAATAATGCATGCGACGCATGGCTGCGCCGACGCTGCGATCTGATAGCCCAGGCCGCCGGTAAAACATCATCAATTACAAGCAATTTTCAACGATGATTTTCGGTTTTCTCGCGGCGGCGCGCGTAATGAAGTGCCTTGCCGGGGCGCGGCAATTACAAAACGGAAATTGGCTCCGGTTGACGACTGCAAGATGACTAATTATTTAATTATACAAAAGGCCCGGCGCGCAGGCCGCAGAATTCAATGTATCAAATGCAAATAAATTCGCGCGGCGCTTGCAAGAAGTCGCCGCGACGTGCTTTCGGTAGCTGACTGGGGCGAAGCGCTAAGTATGCATAATATGTGCGCACGTGTGAATGAAATTGCCTATATGCATGTGTGTATGGTGGCGCCGTCGTCGCCACGCACAGCGGGACTTTTATAAGTCGCACCAAGTTGTAATTAGTTCGGCGGCGTCTCTCCCCCCCGCCAACCAGCCGTTAATCTAAACTAATTTCAGCGTGTGTTTAGATTTTGTTTAGGCTCGCGTGATCGGGCGGGCGCGCGTTTACCTCGGCGCCGCGGCGCCAATCAATAAAGTCAGGACTTGACTAATAACTATTAATATGTCTACTCCTCTGCTGGCATTTCGATATTTCCAAACAAAGCTGTTTTCAGTTTTCACCACATCAACGGGTTGAACAATAAGCAATTATTTCCATTGGTAAATAATGTGAGTTAAGTTTGCGCCATCTATACGCAAGTAGCTGTCAACTTGTCAGCGTCTCAGAAAGTCAGAATGTTTGTTTTTCCACCGCCTAGCGCCGCAAGAAGTAACAATGTGGAGGTAAAATATTTAATTCAGTCAAATTGCCCTCGCTTCATCCGCACTTCTTCTCGTCGCCACCGCCGCCGCCCAGCGGTGAAGTTTGAATTGTGCGCGCGCGGCGTGAAATGCCTGACAAGCGCGCGCCGCGGCTCGCGCAATCAGAGAACTATCATTAGCAAAGTTTTAACTTATTTTCGCGCGCGACGCTGCCTAATTAACTTCGCTTGTTTCGGGGCGGGCGGGGAAAAAATTAATAGTGCTTTAGCAGCATGGCATGTCGTGCAAGCAGCGATTTTCTTCTCAACGCCGCGGCGGGCCGTGGCTGTTTCACGGCGCGAAGATCCTTCTTGCCTTGATGCCCAAAGTTGCGACTTGCGGCCGCTAGTTAAAGCGATTTGTTCGCAGACGCGCTCATTATAAAACTAGTTTCGCCACACACCAGCCGACGATGATGGACATTGTAATAATCCGACACGGAAACACCGCGGATGCCAAAGCAACGTCATCGTGTTGTAATTAAAACGCTTTGGTTTAGATTCTGCTCCTTTTTTTTTGGCGTTTACGACGGATTTTCTAGTGAGTAGTTCTGATTAAGTTCCAGCCCGAGACGCTAGGTGTCGTCACTCTCGCTCGCGCTGCCCGACATGAGTGCCGCCCTGAATGGACGCAAAAGTGCGTAATAACGGAGCAGATTATTACATGTGCGATGCGCCGAGATAATATTAAATTGCGAATAAACAGGCGCGCGCGCGATGCAATCCGCGATAACACACACGACTCGGCAATAAAGCCACCTGCAATCAAAGATGGAATATGCAAATGCGACGAGAACCGCGCGCCGCTGAAATTATGCATTCGCTGTTCTTTTTGCGCTCAATCATTTTCTGCGATTGTGTAATTGCGCACAGCGTACCACTACGTTGGCGTACATTCGGCACTCGGGTTCGATGATTGCAACGTTGGCCGGCGCCGCGCTTTGCATTTTCCACATGCGCCGTGCGCCATTTAATTGATATCACGAGTCGGCGGGGGGAAAAATCGCCGGCCGCACCAAAACGCAAATAATACTTTGTGCTAATGCTAAACCGCAGGTTTCGCCATGTTTTTCCCGATGGCCTCGCCGTCCGGCGCGCCGTGCCCGCTGAAAGAGGGAAGCATTGTTTTGTTTTTCGGAGTGCACGTAATCCGTTTCAAGCTGCAGCCAAGAAAAGGGGGATAACGTTGTAATTATTTGCCTTCGTCCGTAGTTATTAGCGAACATTATTCATACACATGCAAGCGCGCAACCGCACCAATAGCAGGATTTATTTTATTTTATTCTCGATATGTGCATCAACGGCGGCGATTAAATTTATTATTATATCCGGCCGCTGATTCAATCTCTCCGCGCAATTATGAAATGATGCAATTGCACACTGATTTCTCCTTTATTTCTTCTTTACTCTCTACTCTTTGCTCACTAGGTAATTGTAATAATGACACAAAGGAAATTCGAACAACAAAGGGTTGTTCGTGCGATTTTTCGGGGATTAATGCCGTTAAAATAATTGTTTTCCACACGCATTTTGGTGATAATTACCTCGCGTTCTTTGTTTTCCATTTTAAGCCCCCCAATTTTAATCAGCGGTGCTGCTCCCTTCCTGTCTGAAAATTGATTAACGCTAAGAATACGCTAATAAAATTTATGCTCGCTGTGGGCTTGCCGCCGAGTCCATTTATGGATTGAATATGTTTAAAGGATTTCGTGTTCGGCGATCGTTATTTTATATCATTTCCGAGCATTTTTTTCTGCCGCGGCGTTTCTATTTCTATTTTCTGTTTGTGTTTTCTGCTTCTCTCTTCGCTCCTTTCCGTATTCCGCTGGCTCATCGAGTAATCGCATCAGAAGTCGCGCGCCGGCCGGAAAAATAATCAAGTAAAGTAAATATTGCTGTCATAAATTAAACATGAATTTATCCAAGATCTATTATTTGCATATTTGATTCGTCGTGTCGAATGGCGATGCGTGTTGTCGTGGCGCGCATAAAATTCGAATGCGCATAAAATTATAGAAAAACGGGCGAAACCCGAAGCTATTTTGATAATGGCATAGTTATTACCCTCACCTGGGGGGCACACTGCAATGGTCAGTGTGGTGCAGCGTGTGTGTGTGTCTATGTTTATGATTCCGATTCCGATGTGAAAATTTTAAGATGGTTTCGTGCCGAGTGTGCGGACGGAATGGTCATTGAAAATCGCTCAAGAATCGCCTGATTATATACTCTGCGCGCAAAAACAAGCAATGGCGCGGCGCGTTTAATCAAATCCCTGCCGTCCCTGGCGATTCACGAACGCCACGAATCGCCAAGCCTGATATTAGCACGACTTGACTTCCAACCGTTTTTAGACTTGATTCGATGTAAACTATAGAGTTGTAATGATTATTCACGTCTAACCTGGCACCTCCCTGCCCCCCTTCCCTCTTTCCTCTTCCCCCACCCCGGATGCATATTATTAAATTAGCAATCAAGGGATTGTGTATGGAGGGTGTCTGGATTCTGCGTGTGCAGCACGCATGATGCGTGTGGGTATTGATTCAACACACTCGTCGCCTTCGCCGCTCCCCGCGCCCAAAAGGGGGTTGACTGCTGACTGCTGCGCCCTGCACCCTGCGCCCTGCTGGTTGTTGTGTCCTTCAACCCTTCCGCGCGCATCCCGCGATGAATAACTCCGGGTGCCAGCCAATTATATTTGTCCTCCTCGATGAGTCGGCACTCGGATGCGGCTGAATAAAAACTCCCCAGCGCCGGAGTCTTATTAGCATCTATTACAATGTGTTAGCAGTAAGTATGGGGGCGGGTGGCGCGGATGGATAGGGAATGAATGCGGTGCAGAACCCTGGAAAACTACGCGTCGCGGCGAGTGCGAAAACTAGCTCCCTCTAAAATTCCGCCACTCGTCTCGCGCATCGCCACACTAACACCATCCGCCGCCACCCTTTACCTCCCTCCAACCCCACCATCGGCGCGCGGATGACAAGTCATACGCGAATCGATAACTTCATCTAACGCACATGGCACATGCAAAGTTGCGTCGCGTATTAACTTCATGCAATTTTCCATGTATGCTGTGTCGCAACCCTTTTTTCCAGCGCCACGCCATCCGAACAAGCGCCGTCATCACACCGCCCCCTCCAGCAGGCAGGCATTTCGCATGCCTGAGCCGGTGCGAATGTATAGATTTATTTTCCAATCGCGGGCCGTCGGGGAGCGCTTCCAATATTTTACATATCCATCTCAAAAATTAATTACACTTTTTTTTTCATTATCCTCGCGCGCAAGGGTGCAAGCGAGAATAAAAGCGATGTGATCCGATATTGATAGCCGGGCGCCGGCCTCTCGAGCACTGTTTCGCGCCGCCGCCACCGCCTCCGCCGCTGCGTTGTTCGTCACTCCCTGCGCGCGGATCGGAAAGGCAAAAAGTTCAATTTTTATAATTAACGGCGTAATCCAATTTAAATGATGAACAGCCGCCGTGCGCGCAGCGAGCAGGCCCGGCCAACTTTCGGGAAGGGCGCGAAAAATGTGCGACGCAGCACAAACGCAATGTTTCTCGCTGTTTCGTCCTTCCTGGCTGGCGCCTCCACCATCAGTCTCTCTCGTTGTCACGTTGCTTCTTGCCTGGAGTACAATTCGGTGCGCCGTGCCTTTTTGTTTCTTTTTATCGCTCGTCTTTAATTTAATTTAATATTCTTATCGCACTTTATAAATCAACTCTAATTAAGTTAATTAAAATTATTTTTTGGCTCCTCCACCAAAATATAATCCATTGTTATTTCTTACTTCACTTTTTTCTAAAAATTCTAATATTCGTCAACAGTATTTGATTTTATTGTTGACCAATGAATAATGCATAGGCGATTTGAAGAAATTCATAATTTCAGCATTAATCAACAAAAAAGAAACATTAAAACGTCCCTTCGTGCTCATTGCGCAGAATATAAGAATCCTAGATGCCCATCGCTGGTAGATTTCGCTCGGACGAAGGAAGCACATTAAAATTTAAATTCCGCCCGCTGACGTCACAATTTGCATCTGATTATGCGCCGCGGGCGAAACGGACGAAACGCGCCGAATATAATGCGCATTATGAATGTTTATTTATAAATTATGTAAAAGAAGTCGTTTAAAGCTTAAGTTTGCGCGCGTAATATATTTGATAAAGTACAATAACGATCTCGCTGGTGCCAGTCTCGGCGCCGCCGCCGCCGCCTCCAAGCGCGCGCACGAGGGGATGAAAAGATAATGCAACAATTTCGCCCCGCACAGTCTCTCATACTCGCGGACGCGAGTCGCGTCTAATTCTTTAAAATTTGAATATTTCCGTTTTGCTTATTTCTGATGTCCTGCAATTTTTTTCATCTTCTGCTCCTTCTCGTTTTCAGGTAAGCTGAAAATTTCAATTTCTATGAGAGGCGACGCTGCGATGTGGCGTGATTCGTGATTAAAGTAAGTAAAATTTACCAAACTCATCTCGGCGCGGAAGAATTTAAAAACTCGGCGGCAAAATTTGCATATTTTAAAGCGCGCGAATGAAAAATCGATGCGCGCCGACTAAGAAAAATTAGGCGCGGTAGGGCCGAGGGATGAAACACCGAAACACCGAAATGAGGACGAACGCATTGCATTATTTTCGTCCTCGTGCTTTTATTACCGTCGAGAGTCGCGCGCTCACAGCGTCAAAACTCCCCTCTAACTAAATAACTAACGTCTCGACACCCCCCCAAGCGCGCTAAGATTCCTGCAATCCGGCGTGTCGTGCTCGCACTAGGAGGCAAAAGAGCGGTGGTAAACGCGCTGGTAATGAAAATAGATATTGCTTTTATTGACACGCGAATCGAGCTTTATGCACTTTTGTGTGACTCTGCTCCAGGGAGCGCAAATATATTTAAATTAAATCGACGCGCCGAAACGAATTATCACCACTTTGCGGCGTTATCATTAAATATACAGTGAAATGTATTTATGAAGAGCGCAGTTAAACGAAAGTTTCACTCCGAGAGTTATTTATCTTCACTTTTTGCCATATCTTGCTGCTGGGAGCTTTGTGTAAGACTGTGCGAAAAGAAAGCAAACGCACGAAGCAAAGCACAATAAATTACAATATAAAAATATTAACTTGAATGTGCTCCTGCTTTAATGCGTTCGTTCATAAATATTAGTCACGTTAGTTGCCGAATCCACCACATGCTCAATTCCTTCAGTTGTATATTAAAGTTTGTTTTGCTTCCATTCCAAGTTAAAAATTGCTACGATAGCAATGGCAAAGCTAATATTTCTCTAGAGATTAAATTAAATCAAAACCTCCGGCTCGGCTTGGGAAATGCGAGATATTGTAGAATTGCAACAATTACAGCAGCATTTTTCCAGCGTTTCGCAGTGTGTTATCAACCTCCTAACGTCGTTACAACTTGGCGGCTCTCTTCCGCCGCGCGCTACGTTTATCCAGCGAGTTCATCTCGCCCCGCGCCGCTGTAACATGTAATAATGTCTTCTACTGTTTCGCTCCGTCTCCGAGTGAATTAAATTGAAAAGAGAGCATTAAGTAAAGTCGTTGTTTTTCTGGCCGGCAAGAAAATGCGCGCTTTTCGAATTATATTTGCTTTTTCTTCGCCGCCGCAGTAGTGTATCTATGTGTAGTCGGCGGGGGGGGCGAGCGATTTATTAATAAATCATTGCAGTCGTATCGCGCCGCTTGGCCCGCTTGTACTACACCGCCGGCCGCCCCGCGCCGCCGCTTTTTACAATGCGGTCGCTATCGATTTTTTATTTATTGCCGCTGCATGCCGTCTCCCCGGCTGCCTGCTCGGCCCAAGGGTTTTGTTGTGATTTTTAATTCAATTAAACTTAAAAATGTCGGCCGCAGCGCGGGAATATTGATAAATTGCCGTGGAAATTACACCGCTAAACATACAACACACTTTGTACTGCGAAACTTATCAGATGCACAGTGGGGGCGCCAATGTTGTTGGCTTTTTTTTCTTCCACATATAACTCATTTTCCATGCCGGATTGTGGATTGAGAATGAGTTATTCCTGCATGCCGGCGGCGGGGGTTGCGTGTCCCGTCCCGGCCACTATGCAAAACACACCCAATTTCATTACAAAGTAAAATATAATATCGAGAAATGCCTATCGCAAAGTATAACCAACCACCTCTATGCAATTAGACGCTTGGCGTTCGTAACATGGTGTGGAGGGGCGTCCTCTTAGTTAAATTAAATTTCACCAAGTTCGATTTTATAATGGCCTCCTTGTTCCAACACACCCCCACACATACACTCACACATACCCTTTCGCAGGCGTCGCTGAGTTATAATTTTCTTTTTAGCTAATTACGTCGAAATTAAAATATATTACTTCGTGTTGGAGCGGCCGCCCCGCGGTGTGATATACACACATCGAATATACATTAACCACCCCCCCTTCCCCCCCCACCAAGCACATACAAAACGAGTACCGCCCTACCACCCCCTCGAGTACGTCATAATTTTTATTAAAAGATCAGTATCGCATTTATAATAAAACAAACGCGATGCAGGTCACTCCGCACCCTTATTTGCTTATTTACTTATTTGCCCACCGTGGAAGGGGTTGTCCCGCAGTCGCACACAATCGCAATTAGAATACTCAGAGATAATTACGCTGTAAACTGAGAAACTGCTACGCAGTCCTCGTCCTGCCATCTATTGAGCGATAGCGTTGACTTTACGCAATAAAAAGCCAAGGTAATTAATTAGCGATTGTTTTACAAGTTATTAACCACCCGTGTGACGCGTAGACTTCGAGGTGCGAGTTGGTATCGAAGTACAAAGTACAAAGTAGAAAGTTTTGCGCAGCGCGGCCGCGGCAGTGAATTCGGTTATTTTGTTATAAATTATCATTTTTATGGCGCTCGCCTCGCGCGTAAACCCTAATCCGAAATTTATTGCCGCGCGAATATTAAATTATTTCGTTGCGCCCAAGACGCCGCCGATGCCGAGGGGGCGCGTAATAAATATAAGATATTAAACTTAAAGCGCCCCGCGCCGCCGATGCCAACGATATAACGAAGCGATGCCGAAACGCAGCGCTTTATTTATCTTTTTCTGCTGCTGCTGTTTTCTGTCGTGTGTTTTATTCGCGGCGTTATCGCATGCGATGCAAAATGGCGGATCTAAGATTATGAATGTGTATTTTACGGCCGGCGCAAATATTAGGCGCTCAGCGATCCGGTTTGATTGAAACTCAAGTGCACGTAAAAGCGGAATTCGTTGGACTCGAAACCGTTAGCAGGTACAAAATGGCGGCGCCGGCACTTGTTTCCAGCGTCATTCCGACTGACATGTCAACTGAATCGGAAACTGAACGTGTAAACGCTGATAACGAAACGCAGCGCAAAATGTGCATCGCGCACGCTTTTTTGTTGTTGCATACATATTTTTTTTATAATTACATGTGCACATTGGCGGGATGGCGATGGCGGCGATAGTTTCTATACATTTTTTTCCTCGCCCGCTGTGCGGTGTTGGTCGGCAGCCGATGCAATGCGCAAATCGAAACCGAGCCGATTCAATCAAATATCTCCAAATGTTGGTGCACGCATATGCTCATCCGAAACACTCGCCGCTGCCGCCTCCGCCGCCTGCCGCCTGCCGCCTGCCTCTCGTTCTGTTGCCGCGCCAGAAAAAACAATGTCAGTTTATTTTACTGTAAGCGAAATGCGGCGCGCACCGCGGGTAACACAATGCCGTCGCCTCCACCTATTTTCACGGAAAAAAATCAACATTATAAAAACAACGCGCAGCCGCGGCCCGCCCTGTCCGCGCCAGGAAAAAATCGCCCAGCCCCTGCCGAAAGTCAAAAAACGTAAAAATACATATTTATAATTCGGCTTTTGATATACAAATTTTTTTTCGGCGATATTTTTTCATCCGCAGCTCTATTGTGAGCGGTGCGTACTGCCGATGAGAGTTCGACTTGTTCGACATGTGGAAATATTTTTTTTTATTTTGAAGCGGGCGCCCCCCCCCCTATAGAAATTCGCCCTGTCGATTGTTTCGATTCGTGCGCAATTTATTGAAAAATAATAATTGAAAATCGCCCGCCGAAAAAAGTGCGAATAGCTCTGGCTTAGTAATATCTTTGCACGCATAGATGGCGGTACTCGCGTCCCGGCGCAAAAAAAAGCAAAATAAATTTAACAAAAGCGCCGAATATTTCCTTTGGGGGGGGGGGGGGCGGCTGAAAATGCAAACGAACATTTCAATACATTTCGCTGGCGAACAAAACGCGCTTTTTGCGTGTCGATGAAATTCAAATGTGTAAATTAGATTATTGCGCTTCTTTTATCCCCGGCGTCGTCTCGCCACCCCTGAAAAAAAGAAGAATAAAAGCCGTAACAAGTGTGAAAGTGTAAAAGCGCCAAAGTGAGCAGCCCAAAAGTAGAAGGGAATTGTTTTAAGTCCATGCAGCAAAAAAGAAAAGCGGAAAAGTGTTCTTTTCCACCCTAATGGTAATATTAAAGTAGTTACTGGCGTCGCTGGGAAATTAGAAAACCAAACGCGACGTGGAAATCTTCCATCGAAATGTTTATTGCGACATTACTGAGCATCTTTTCGCGGCGTTGGCGAATAGTCAATAAAAGATGCATTGTTGCCATTCTTATTGCACGCCGAGCATTTATTACTGCGAGGTCCAGAGAGGACCGGAAAAAATACAATGTTGGGGGGGTAGTTTTTACATTTTATAATGTTCTCCGGCGGCGGCGGCGAGGGGGCCGCGCGCCGGCAATATACAGCCCGAACGGGGCTCATAAACTCGGGATACGGTCGCGCGCAATTCTGATCACCGTTCGTTCGCCGCGCGCAGGAATAGCAGGCGAGCAGCAGGAGTAATGGAAAAACATCCAATAGGCAGCGCATAAAAACTTTTCATATAACATAATAAAAGTCCTACATTACGTTTGTTTATAAATGTGCTCATATTGTATACACACGGGCTCTGTGTGCTTACCAGTTCGGGGTGGTGCTTGGGGGGGATACAGGGGGGCGGCTGGCTGCCGCGATTGCCGCTCGTTATTCGCCTGCGTGCTGCTGGTGCTTTGACTACTCCGCATGTGTGTGCAGCGAGCGAAATGATATTGGAAAAGCAGATATCAGACGGATGGATATAAAAGCGAACAAAGTCAACGTTTTAATTTTAATATTGGAGCGCTGCAAGGAATTCGTTTGCGGTTGAGGGCGCTGCACCATCAACAAGTTCATGAAGCCTCCGTCTGGCTAACAATATTG
Organism: Earota dentata; assembly: GCA_027574905.2. Lineage (NCBI taxonomy): Eukaryota > Metazoa > Arthropoda > Insecta > Coleoptera > Staphylinidae > Earota > Earota dentata. Next base: position 109 of record JAODGB020024450.1, on the reverse strand, counting down.
TCGCGGCAAAAGTTGGCCCTCAAGCCCTGAAGAAGGAAAGGTAAAGTGAAGAAGTAAAGATGCAAAATAGCAGTTGCGCCGATTCCCTGCGTCATATAATCCGTGCTCC